>BLFK01000990.1:367797-377956 GCA_014634185.1 Astreopora myriophthalma | reverse complement strand
AGGGGGGGGGGTGGATTGGGTGGCTAGCCACCCCCCTTCGCAGAAGCCCACCATAAAAATCTAATACGTGAAAAAAAAGGAAATACATGCATGGGTCCCAGAAAATATTGTCGCCGCGGACCTTTTGTTCTACACATGGCTCTACGCATGGGCCTGACAAACAGAATGTCGATGGATAATGTAGCTCTGTACTATTTCCCTCAATTTTGGAGGTCGGTTTATTTCCAATGGAAATTTTGGTATGTACTTTAATGGTTCGTTTAAAAGAAGCACATCTGATTAAAAGATGGTGATTCGAAACACCCAATAGCCGTAACACGAAATGTGGAGGGGTGTTACCAAAACGCGGAACCGAGGAAAGAGGAACCTGAGGAACCACATCAAAAACGCAATTTATAATGTGCAGGTGTCGCGGTGAAGACAGTTCACTTGAATAAGCATGCGAGCCAGCAAAAAGCTGATGAAATTTGAAAGACACGTTTTCCAACAAAATAAATTTGTCGTACAGATAACTTACTATTATTACTGGTGCCCAATCAACTATCATAGATTGTGAAACAAGAAAATTTTATTACTCTATTAGACTGCATAAAGCTCTTAAGTGCCCGCTTTATTAAACTCTTCTACTTTTATACTCGAAAGACCACTTCAAAGCCCGAGACTTGTTAATGATGATCAGGTCCATGTTATTTTTCAGGTCAGGAATTGCCGCTTCATTTTGGTATTAAACTGGTATTAAATGCTTTTAAAGTGAACACAACAAAAAATATGAGATTGTAGCTGAAGTGAAACTAACAGTGTTGAGAGTGTTTTAATGTGTTTCAATCTTGGGTGCTGGGTGCTGGGTGCTGAGCGTGAATGGGTTAAACGACTTGAGTGTTGCACAAGACGCCTTCGATACAGATTTTCGCAACATTTCCGACTTGCCATTTATGCTATTCTAAAATAAAAACAAGTTTTCAAGGTGAGTGACGAGTCCTCATTTGTTGCGGACTTGGCCTCAACGCTTTCCGTAATTTCCATCTGCAGATATATGAAATTCGGCGAAAAAATTCTTGTGGGAATTGTCTTCTCTTTCCCACTGTTACCTTCCTTGAAAGTCGTCACCTCTTCTTTTTCTCCCACTGTCTTCCCTAACAAAACGAGAAACGCAGAACAGATATAGAGATCAATGTAGCTTCCGGACTCAAACGTTTTCTTGTCATTCACCCTACTAGTCTACTCCATATTTTCACGAATATCGTCATGCCAAGGCCGAGCTAATTTTTTAAATTTTAATTAATAGCGTTAAGGCACTCAAGTGAACCACTACTGGGCAAGCTCTATAAAACCACACCCGGGGTGCTACCTCTTTTAACCGAAAGAAAATGCGTATAAACAGTGCAAAAACTGGAAATCCAGGAAAGGTTTTACTGTTCTCATTGTCTCTCATTCCTTGACAAAGTGTTAAAAAGATTTGTCTTTACTATGTGTCAGTTTCTGAGTTACGCTAATACAAATGGAAAATATGCAAAATGCACCACGCACAACTTGTTTTCCTATTAAATGGTCACCTACCTTGTGAAACCCTGACTAGTTACCAGGTTCTCTTGTAACAACTGATCTTCTTGAATTAGCATTGGTAGCTGATCACAGTGGGTTGGTGGCAAAAGATTGGGGATAAATCGTGCAAACAAGACTGGATTTCGCCTTGAAAACTCTGCCAAAAACGTTAAGACACTCTAGTTACTGGAGGTTAAAAAAACAACAGCTCCCTAGCAACCACAAAGTGTAATAAATAATATTGTCTGTCGTGGTGTGGGGATTGAAGCATTCAAAACGGACAGTGGTCAAGACACACAAACACAATGGCTGAAACCCCAGCAATAAAAGATTGAAGAGCTCCACTTGCCTTCTGTTCCTAAACATGCACAGAGTAACTGCATCAAGGAAACACATTGAAGACAGAAAAGGGTTTAAGAAGGACTTTACCGGGATCCAGCGAGTAGAGTCCCTTGACAATGGACATCATTATTTGTGGATCAACACCAAATGGTTTGGATGACATTTCCTCAATAACAGCTGAAATGGAGCCAACAAATGCAAAATTAACTGTCTTAACAGTCAATCGATGAACCCCAACACATCTTGTATTGACAAAATGTACTCGTAACAGACATGCAAAACTATCAGTACTAAATGTTCATCCAGTATGTAATACTTTGCACTTTGTCAGCTGACTTCATTAGACCAAACAAATGGGTACAGAACAAAGAGACTGGCAACTGAGGTTGCTGTTGTTGTTTTTCTTCATAAAGTTCCCCTCAACAGGAAAAACAACATCAATCTTGACAACATTAAATGGTTTCTTACTGATAATTAATAGCTAAATTAATATAGCTATAGTAGTCGAAAGAAGAAACATAATCAAGGGTTTAATGAAGCCAATCCAAAGGAAACATCAAGCTTTTGTTCAAGATTTAAGCTATAGAGGACTTTTGCCGTGTTTACATAGCCTCATCTAAACACGAAAGGGCATTGGGAGAATTTGAGACAGTTATGCAAACCCGAGACGTAGTTGAGGGTTTGCATAACTGTTGAGAATTCTCCCAACCCCTCGAGTGTTTAGATGAGGCTATGTAAATGTTGTAGGTCAAAATGAAATTCAGGTTAAAATTATTTCAACCTAGTTTGATTCTCAATTTTCTTTGTCTCCTAACATTAATTATTCATGATAATGCTTAAAATACAAAGGAAAATGTGAATCAAACTAGGTTGAAATAATTTTAACCTGAATTTTATTTTAACCTACAACATAAACATGGAAAAAAGTCCTCTATTTCTCAAAAATAATTTGACAAATGAAGGAAAATGCTGTTTGTTTTACTTCTTGATTGAAACAGGTTTTCGCGATACACGCTCAAAACGCGCATTTGACAACACAGTCAATCAAAATTCGGGTGATATCACAACCGTGTTTAGATACTCTCATCTTAACACACCTATTGACCAATGAGAGCGCACGTACTATCCTAATTATTTTACAAAAATTTATACGCACCAAAGAGAATTCCATTGTCAGCAACAATATTGGTGAAGAGTCTGCACAGTTCTTTCTTTAAATCAGTTTGAAGCTTTGGTGTTACATAGAAACGGTTCTACAGGACACAAGCATGAAATCACATGTAACATTCATGAGTGGTGAAAGCACTATATCCAAGGTTGTAGTTATTAGTACACACTTCAACAAGCTATACATGTCAATGAACAAGCTGTGTGCAATTTATTTATTCCTTCAATGTAAAATTCAAAATTTTACCATGTAACTGAAGATTGCAACAATACCACTGACAGCTTGAAAGAACTGGGCCAACACAAAATTAAACTTCTCCAGGTAAGCTTCCCTTGGGGTCACCTTCAAATTCCAACAAATGAAATTACATTTTTTTAATTTCAGAAAATCATTGAAAAATAACTAATCAAAACAACAAAATTGTGAGCAATGTCAGTATCAGTTTACCACAGAGAGAGTGGTCTTGTTAAGAAAGGGAAGTAGATTCTGATCTGTAAGAAAGGGCTTGTCACCATGTGCAAAAAGAACCATTTCTCAGTATTCGAAAAAACTGAACAAACCCAACAGATGAAATGGTTAAGATTATCTTCACTTAAGGAGCCTTGAAAGGGCTTTCAGCTTTCAGCCACACACGTCATCCCTAAGCTGCTCATGTCAGATAATGAATCAAAATTACTACGGCCGGCAATCAAAATGTCGCGCAAAATTGCAAAAACCAGAAATAAAGTTTGTTAGATTTGGTCAGCTATTTCTTGAAAGTTAGCTCGGTGACCCACCCTGATTTTTTGCATACGAGGAAGAATTGGTATTTCACACTCTTGTAGGAAATTTATGAAAATACTACTGAAACAGGTAGACTGTTTTTTCCACGATGCGTGTAACAGTTGATTTTGCCCCCAGACATCAACGATATAAATCACGTGCTCTGCTTTTCAAACCCAATAAGGTGAACGCACGTGCTCACATTCCTGTGCGTGTGAACTAGTGACAAACGTGAATATTTTGGGTCACATGGCTACAAGCCTTTGGATATTCTGTCGCTTGTTTAGTTTCTTGTTGGGAACATGATACAGCTGAAAGTTTTCTATAACATTTCTTCCCCTGAAGGAGTTAGGTGTAAAATTATAACGACAGAGACGTGACCCAAAATATTCACGTTTGTCACTAGTTCACACGCTCAGGAATGTGAGCACATGCGTTCACCTTATTGGGTTTGAAAAGCAGTGCACGTGATTTATATCGTTCATGTCTGTGGGCAAAATCAACTGTTACACGCGTCATGGAAAAAACAGTCTACCTGTTTCAGTAGTATTATCTAGAAGTCTTCTTTCATCCTTCTATGGCATTTTCATAAATAACTCAGACAGATTTTTGCCATACCAAGTCGCAGGCTAGAGAATTTGATGGGGTTTCCGAAATTTGAAAAAAAAAAACAAAACAAAAAACAATAGGTCACTGAATTAGTTTGTAAGATATTTTCCAAACACTGAGTTTTAGAGCGTGTTTGAGCAGCTCTATACCATTACCATGGCAGCAGTTAGGACCTAGAAAACACCCTTAAAAAATGCCTGACTATAGTATTATACAAATATCAAGACGTTGCCCTTCTGAAAGGATCAACAGGGTTGTAATCTTTTGCCATTTAAATTGTGGAAAACCCTTTCGAGGCTCCCTAGAGCAAGTGGAGGTTTACAAGCTTTGGTTATAATATTGACAGGTTCATTACCTGAAGTTCTTCAGAAACACGTTTAAGGTAAGATGTTATGAGCTTAATGAGACTGCTATACATCTTGTCTGCATACTGCTGGCATACACATTTATATACAGTGCTGTAAATAAAATGAAAACCTCAATTCATTGGCCTTCCTTTCTCTTCAGCAACTAGTCATTTAAATCAACAAAAAAAGAAAAAAGGTGATGTTCTAGGCATTAGCACTTCATTGGGGCAAAATCCACGCTGGCAAAGGGCTATTGTGCAAAACAGCAGCTTATCTTTATTGTGGCTAGTTGACCTCATCAGCTTACTAGTTGATTCCAAATCCCTACCTGTCCAGTACCACTGTTTCTTTGGAATTTTACTCCTTGTTTCGTTCCAGGCTGGTTAGGGCTTGTTATCGTTTGTTGTGATCAGATACTATGGCTGTATACTGGTCAACTCACCTTATCAATAGACATTATATTTTAGTGTCTAAGAGCAAACATTTTGGAACTGGCTCTGTAACCTCTGATTGTTAAGGTTGAGACACGCTAGGTGACATTAATTAGTTGCTGCAACATGTTGTGGGGACAAGTCACTGCCAAAAAACCGCCCTGTGTCACATAGTGAATTTTTGTGAAAATCTCTGTTGCCATGATAGAATTTTGTCACTGCAATTAGCTGCACGAATGCAAACTGGTTTGAAATCGTGAAGCTAATTGTGTGGTTGAATTAATTCATAATTTGCATTAACATAATAGTATTATTGGTCTCTGCACAAACTATAAACCCCCTAAAATGAAACCCATCCATGCCAATGGGAATGACCCGTTAGTTCATATCAAGTAAATCGTCAAGTAAATGAAACTTCAGCGTTATAAGAAAATTGTTTACTTTTGCAGCAAATATTTCACCTATTAGGAAGCTGACAGTGAGCTGTTTACACATATATTAATAAACGTACCTGTACATTTCTTCATAAGAAATCGGGATAAACTGCCCCGGATTTTGTTGTAAGATCACAAGAACTGCACCCTCTAGTTTTGGCCAATAAAAGGCACTATAATCTTCATCGTTGACAGAGGTCACTGCGACAAACAATAAAGCAATTTGAACTAGGAACTGATTCAGCTTGTAAACTAATCTGACAAGTGGAATTTTGGCGTCTTTTTTCTAGTTGCTTGATTTTACCTCTTGGTTGCCTAAGTATCGAATTTTCTTGGACACCCTCAGTGGACATGATTACTGACTCCTCCAAAACCCTCCTCACAGGGCATGACAATAATGTCCTGAATCAAGTTGTTCATACTTCCGCCATTTTTGTTTTTTACTATAGGAGTGAAGAATGGGTCGAGTTAAAGATTCAAAATGGCGGAGTCGGAACAGATTTGGGAGAAAGGTGTAAAAAGAATTCGAAGGCAAGATGACAACGATGAACAGTCTGAGGACACTGACTCTTCAGAAGCGCATTCAAATGCATCAGATGAAAGTTTTGATGAGGATATGGTGAGCCTTAGTTTCTGTGTTGGAAACACCTTGTCCACACTGTTCAAACCACGTGTTGTTCGTTTTCCAAAATTTTGCAGGAAATTCCTGTTGAGTTCGAAGCTTTCCCTCCAACAGAAGGAGATTACAATGGCATAAGATGTCTCTTACAACAAGTGCGTCTCAATAATCATGCTCATTTTTCATCACTTATCAACTAGGTGATTGACACATTACTGTATATGTCAGTACGGGCCAGCAGCTCCCTTACAGTAAGAGCTCCGAGTGGTACTGTTAATATCTAGTAGTATAAACAATTTTGCATTTCATGACTCTTCGCAGCTATTCCAGAAGAACCCTGTGGATTTATCAGAACTTTGTGATTTAGTTATTTCTCAACCAGAAATAGCCACCATAATTAAGGTAACATAAAGCAAAAATAAAGAACCTTAATTGTACGCACCTGTCAATATTAAGACCCAGCGTAGGGGGGTGGTGGGTCACCCAGGGGAACTTGACATTTTTGTGGAAGCTAGAGTCAAATTCCCCACCCCTGGGAACCTATTGAATGTTAATTCAGGGCTCTCTGTCTTTCAAGGTGATGACCATGTCAAATTCCCTAACCCGTTGGCAATGCATATGGGAAGGCTCTCCGACTCAAATTCCATTGAGAAACACAACTGGAAGGAGGCAACCAATAGCCGATTTCCGAGTTGCTGTTTGCCTCTGGTTGAAAGCGAGTCTTGGTGCACAACCATTCAAATGGAAATTAGTTGGGTATTTTCATGCAAATCAAACTCATTATCATTTGAATGGTCTAGCACCAAGACTTGGTTTGAAGCATGGGCAAACAGCAACTCGGAAATGGCCAATTGGCTATTTACAAAGCGGGTGGAGTTGATTTTGGGACCACCAAAGACAAATCCAGTTAGTGGTCGGAACATCCGCATTCAAATCTAGCGCCCTAACCACTGGACCACGCTAGTCTTGTCCTTAAATTATATCGCATGATGACATATTAATGCACTAGTCAGTTGTAACTCAGCCCTCTTGACCTTATGAATTGTGGGATTTTAAAGAGAAACAGTGGGAGAAATATGTTAATTTAACACTTAAGTTCTGTCCCAGAGCCCAGAGAAATTAATCCAAATTCATAGTTCAGTGTGCACTTTGGGAGGGGGTGGGGAAGTTGGGCCTAAATACACTTTTTCTAGTGATAGATTTGTCAGGCCTGTGAAGCAGGCTCTAGTGCTCATGCACCTTAATACACACTTTTAAGGTGTTATATCCATGTAGTATTATTGTTTAAAGTATTTGCGTTTGCTGCAATACTTTATCCTTTGTGTTACGGGAGTTTCATGTTGCAATCCTAATGGTCTCTGAGGAATAATAGTTATTTTACTTTTACAGAGAATATATATTTGATTGGACATCAGGAAGTGTAGATATTGGGTGTTTTTTGCTTTGTTTATCATGAAGTTTGTACTTTACAAGGTTGTTAATGATGAAGATCCTGAATACAATGGCATGAGTGCAAGTGAAGCAGATGCTGGGGACAAGACAGAGGAATCAGATGTTTATGGGGTCACAACTGTGATCAACCTTCAAAAACACCAGGTGGGAAATTTGACGAGAGCCTAGCCTGTTCCAGGCTCTCAGTTAGTCAGTACAAGCACAAAGGAAAAGTGAATTTTTTTTTCCGCACTTGCTATTTTCTTTTTCTTTTCACTCTTCCCAGCTGACTAAGTGCCTGGAACAGGCTATTAAGAACCACTCATACAAGTATACGAACAAATTTCATCAACACGAAGGTATCCTTTGAATACAACATATATAATTCATTTTGCTTTTGCCTTATTAACCCAGTGGGGTTGAATGAAATGAGAAAACCAAGACATGAAAGGGTTATAGTTGAATGATGCCATTGTGCATGTGCCCTACTTCTACAAGATGAGGAAAAGTTGCACTGATAGAAAGATATTTTAAAATAATATAGAACATGCATGCATGCACAGTACAATGTACCTGAAAAAAGAACATGTGATCTTGTGAAATCAGCTGTCAGTTTGTGTCCTTGTTGTCTTCTCGCAGGAAAAAGATGCGGTGAAACAGGTTAAGAAGTTATTACTTGATAAATGCCAGGAATTTGGTTCCAAGCAAACCAGAACAGATTTTGAAGAAGTGATGGATGGACAGCATGCTGTGGGACTGCTTATCAATGAACGATTCATTAATATTCCACCACAGATTGCTGCGCCTGTTTACAAAACATTAAGGTGTAAATTAATTGCTTCCTTTCTGTTCGTTTCTAAAGTTTACTGTAGGCAGTCAGCAATCACCATGATGTGGTTATTGGCTGTCTTTTTCATCAAGAGCATAATTAAGTGCTGTAAGGGAGGTGGATGTTAAGACTGACGTTGACATCTCTTTAGGAATTGACTGTGATGAGTTTTAAATACACACAATGCATTTTTTAATTTCTTAGGTCTGAATTGAAGAAAACATGCAAACAGGTTTGAGCAACTCATGCCATTCATTTTTGTTGCATCTTCAGTGTAGTTTGTTATAGCAAAGGTAACTTTTTGTGGCAGGCACATCACAAAATGGGATGCAAAGCCTTAATGTGTCATTAGGCACGTAAGCTCATAGCATGGTTCTTGTGATTAAGACTTTTCAATTATTTTTTTACACCAATTTACAGGGAGAAGACATGCCACTCTCCTACTTTGTCACTTTATGCAAGACGTACAAAGGCATAGAGACCAAAACTCAGGGAAAGCAAAAAAAGGCCAAAGTCGAGAAAATAACAAGTGCATTGAATTTTATTAATGAAGAGGATGAGGTGTTTCTACAGGTAAGAATCAAGATATCATTGCAGGGTTCGTACTCCTAAAAGGTTTTCAAATTCCTTGACTTTCCATGACCGTACATTTAGCTGTCACTTTCGAAAATTGTCAAAATTGTCCTTGTATTCGAGTATATTCTGACATAACTCGCCTGTATTTTATTTTGTCCTTGCCTCGACATCTGCAATAATTTACCTACCACACCCAACTATAATTTTCCATGACTTTCCATGACCGACAATTAAATTCCATGACCTTCCAGACCTGGAAACGGAAATACTTAAATTCCATGACTTTCCAGGTTTTCCATGACCCGTACGAACCCTGCATTGGCTAGCAATGGTGACTTTGATGAAATCAAAATTAAACAAGAGGCTACACTGCTCACAGGTAGCCTATAGTCTAGCCTCTCTTTTAGCCGACTTAAAAACGGGTATTAAGCATGGTTAATTTTAGGGTAGAAGGCCGATAGGAAATAGTAGGCGGCCCTGGAAACTGTTCAGTGATCAGAAGCATACCACAACGATAGCGATGACAGATTATACGACACAGTTTTACTTTTTCTATGTAAACAAAATTGCTCTCACACGTCATAAGAATGAATGACAATTTCACCGAGCAGTTATAGTTTTCCAAATAATAAAATGTAAACAAAACGTCAATATTACGCAAACGGTCGACCCAAATGTAAAATATCCGACAATTTATATCTTGGGTTCTACTGAACGTACGAACTTTGTTCGAAATCGCGCTAGCGCCAACGCAAGAAATGGAAAATTTTTCATTTCCTTGCGCTTGCATTTGCATTTCACACGTGACGCAAGATGAACAACAGTCGTTCCATGCCTCTGCGGTTTAAGTTCAAACCAAGATGGCATCCTCATACGACGCCGCCATCTTGGTGTACTGAAATGCGCGTGCGTATCTCATTCCGCTTGCGTTTGCGTACGACGTGTGAACGTCTCTTGCGCTTGCGTTTGCGTTGCTCGTGTGAACCAGCCTTTAATACGAATGAATCACGTTAATATTAGTGAAGAGTTATTTGTCCACAGAATGTAAACAAACGTCAAAATTACGCAA
>BLFK01000990.1:355297-362797 GCA_014634185.1 Astreopora myriophthalma | reverse complement strand
AAACCCAACAAGCTAAGCAAACGATAAAATTACTGACAACCGATACCCTTAACACATTCACGCAACCGACAGAAATTATAGCTGAAACACACCCGATTTTACAAGGACCTGTACAGCGCCGACCCGATAGACCCTAACCTTCAAGATTCCTTCCTAAACATTGAAACACCTGTTCTTAACCCTGAGGCTCGTATTCCTGCGAGGGCCGCCTATCCGAACGCGAAGTCCAAGCCGCCCTGCAATCCATGGAGAACAACAAGTCACCAGGCCTGGATGGCCTGACCAAAAACTTTTATAAACATTTCTGGCCCCTTCTCGGACCAGAGCTGACACAAGTCTATAACCACGCGTACGATCACGGCAGTCTCTCAACGGCCAGGTGTCATATAATATAATAACAATAATCACTTTGAATTGAAGAAATGATCCTCACACTTTCTGGACAATTTAAGCAATTGTCTCATATATGCACTTGAATGATGATTTCATTCATCATTCCTGTTGATTCCACTATCAACTTGATTTAACTCAACGATTTTAATGACTGTGATTCCAGAACTACCGATTACAAATCTTTTGTCCCCCGATCGACAACTTCAGTCCCATCCAAAAAAACTCACTCCCGGGGAACCTGGGTAAAAGCTTCATTAGATATTCAGTCTTCTGCGTGATGTCACACAACTAGCACAAAACGGTACAAACAATTCCTTTCACGGGAAAACATGAATGAGCCCAACAAATTGACCTGTTCTCAACTGTGTGGCTTCATAGCTCAGTTGGTAAGAGCACTGCACCGGCATCGCAGGGGTCGTGGGTTCGAATCCCGTTGAAGTCACTTGAATTTTTCAAGTGCATATATGAGACAATTGCTTAAATTGTCCAGAAAGTGTGAGGATCATTTCTTCAGTTCATTGCTAATCCGCACTTCACAATCATTTCAATAATCACTTTGTTTCAGTCTCAGGGTTATTTAGCCGAGCACGAGTGCTCTACTAATTGGGGGGAATCAGAAGAAATCAAATCAAATGTTGATTATTGTGGAGAGGGGAAAACCGGAGAAAAACCTCTCGAAGCAGATTAGAGAAACCAACAAACTCAGCCCACGTATGACGCCGAGACCGGGAATCGAACCCGGGCCACATTGGTGGAAGGCGAGGGCTCTCACCACTACGCCAAACCTGCTCGCGATTCACATTTGCAGAAACCATTAATAATGGCTCAGCCAAAACAACTGGTATATGTATGTTGCTTTCTTGTTTTCAATAGTGGTGCAAAACACACACTCCCCGACTACTGTTGCTGTAATTTTAACTGATATCCTAATAAGATTTCTGCTTTTGTTCGCAGGAAAGTCAGTTGTCCTTTAGTTTTGGAGCCAGCACCAGCTCTGAAGAGACTCTTGTAGCCGGAAGATGGACTTCAGATGACTCAGAATTGACACCTTATAGAACGGTTCTGTTACTTTCTGCTTCTGAATTTGACAAAGCAGTGGAAAGCATACATGCTATGTTCTCTTAATAGGAACCCTACTGAATACGCCAAGATTCAGCAAAATTTGTGTACTAAAGCCTGGTTTCCATATCGTTGTATTTGTCGTATATGAAAAAAATTCATACCTCCCATACAACCGCTCAATACGACAGAAACGACAGATACAATCGAATAGAATACAAGAATAGAATACAAACAATACAACAGAATCCATTTTATCTCGTACAACAAGTTGTATCTGTCATTTCTGTCGCATTGAGCGGTTGTACCGGAGGTTTCCATATAGTTGTATCTGTCGTATGAATTTTTTTCATATACGACAGATACGACGATATGGAAACCAGGCTTTAGTTTTAATGCACACCACAACAATGGTAGAGGTAGAACACTCCCATTTTGCACTAACTCAAAGGTTTACAAAATTATATCAAAACTTTTATGGCATAGGACATTTTGAGTGCATATGTTTTCCAAAACGATTACAAATGTACTGCAATGTAAGCTACACGTTTGAAAAACAAACACAAAACTGGCTTAGAAAATGTGGAAACTAAAGCCTAAACAGATGGTATACCCAAGAGTGCTTCAAATGTGAAGCAGCAGTGCATGTACAGTTAAAAAAGAATCACCTGCACAGTATCATCTAAGTTTGGAAAATCCTGTACAATTTCTAAGAGACAGACAAAATATTAAAACTTAATCATGTTGCTGCTGAGTAGCATTCTTATGGTGTGTGGTCATAACAGGGCACCACCAATGGCAGACCCAGTCAGCCAGGCCACAGACCTCAGATGTGAATAAAGCCTGTTACAAAATGCTTCATGCGAGATTCAGTGTGGTGGTCTAGGGTCAAACTTATTGACACTCTCGCTTCATAAACTGAACTTGTTAGTTGAGATTTAGGCTTAGAAAAACCTTTCCAACAGAATAAACATACAATCATGTAACTCTACTGTTTATGCCTTATCTCTTGATGCATGGCTCTCATATTGTGAGGACTGGGAACCACCGTATACTCTTAATACTCTTAGGAACTAAATGGTGATCACACAAGTCCCACTCCCTGAAAAGTTACAAAAATGATGATAACTGACACATAATAGCTCATTTCAAAACATTTTATTGAGGCTTCTCTAGTTGCATATTGTTGACAATAGGCTTACGAACATCACCTGAAAAAAAAAATCCACAGCAATATTAGTTTTTTTGTTGCATAGCTGGAGATGATACATCTCTAAAGATAATTTTTACGTACAACAAGATGAGAGCCCTGTAGTGAGTAATAAGGGCACACAAGGCAATTGGAATAATATTAAACCAGAATGGTGTGTGAACTCTGTAGGGACCTTGTGTCCTCTTGTTCTCTCACTGGTACATTATGTACAAATCTTTTTAAAAAATCAATCAATAAACTAAATACTAAATAAACAACCAATCAAATGAGGGGGCAGGTATTGAATATTTAAAAAAGCAAATTATACAAAAACACATGCAACCCTAACAACCATTCAGATAATCCTTTTCTGTGAAATTCTAAAAAGACTGAACAACCCTTAAAATCGTAAGCATGCAACTGTCTGATTATTTACGGATTGTTTTAAAAAGAATATTTTATGTACACTTGTGAACAGGTTTCGTCTGTTGCTTCCTTACTTATGCCGAGATGCCACTCTTGAATTGATACAGAATCTTAAGTGCATTTTTTGTGTAATTTGTATCATTAGAATATAGAGAAGAGTTATGAAAATTAATTAACTCTAGTGAGTTAACAACCCCAGCACCTAACCAGGAATACTTTTCTTTGCTCAAGGATCATTATTTTGAGTCCACTGTTTGCACATGTAACTTACTCATTCGGTTGACATGGCTTGCACATCTTCCTCTGTGTGCTTTCCTTTTTCGGCCAACTTGGATCTGTTCTTTCTCTCCAGGATCTTCTTCCTATCTTTATCCAGCTTAAGCTTGATAATTTCTACTTTGCTTGGATGGATGCCAACACTCACGGTGGCACCATTTGCTTTCTCTCGCTGAATTCTTTCAATATGAATCACCTTTTAGTAGAACAGACCAGTGTCAGGGATAATTCGAACAAGTCTAGGGTTATCAATTATCTTTTAAAAGAGTAGCTGCAGTCCAGTTATCAGCTGTCACGGACTACATATCACCCATCTTGGTACTGTAGCCTTGAAGTGGCACTGAAACTATCAAGGCACTTTCCACTCTAGCGCATTACATGATGTTAATTCGATGTTTGTTTTTTACCCAAATCAATTTTGTTTTTTTAAGTGGCAGGGACAACTGAGATGACTAGAAAAAAAAAGGTTGGAAAGGATAGCCCACACTCAACCAAATCCACCAGCCCTGGAATTAAACCTGGGCCATAATGGTGAAAGGCAAGTTCTGTCATCACAACAGTATCCCGTGCCTGCTTTAGACCAGAAATGTAATAGATACACTAACAAACCACACAAACAATATCTTCACTAACAGCCAGGGTTGTCATTGAGGGGTGGAGCCTGTGAAGCATGTTATTGACAAAGCATACTTCTACTGTAGATAAGTCCTAGATGGTGTACGTGACCAGAGCCACTGACAGTGTCATTTACCAACTAAGCAACAAGTCTGGGGGGAAACTTAGGCATATCATTAGCTTTCTTGAAGTCTGGTCCTCAAGGAGATAAAACAAGTTAAAAAATTACACCTGCTAATAAACTGTTTTTCCATTGGCCACCCTATCATATGTAATAACCTGGTCCCAGAAGTTTTTTTCTCCTCCTCAGAGGAATTTTAGCTGCTAGGAGGAGCTAACAAACTGCAAAGTGGCAAGAGAAGAAAAACCTCTGGTTTCATGCCCTGTGAATCTGACTTCCTGGAACTTCATTAACCTTTTAACACCTGATGGCTTCTTTAGAGATTTTACTGTCTAACGCCAGGAGATTTTACTGTCTAATGCCAGACGATTTTACTCATCACTGGGGTAGCCCTTGGGGCTGAAAGGGTTAAAAAATATCTGATAAATTGGACAGCTGATATTAGCAACTAGGACGTCCCACACAAGCATCTACTTCTGAGTTGTACGTTTGAAGCAAGGTTAGCACTAAACCAGGTTCAATAGCATCACAATCTATAGATTTGTTCACTCAACCCAGGATTGGCACTAATAATACTTTGAACAACTGAAGGGCTCTGGACAAAAATGTCCTAACCGACTTTTGTACAATTTTTAGGCCATTTTGCAAAATCACAGTCAATTTCTACCAAATCAACTGCTCTAAAATTAAGGGGTCAACATCCTCGTGCTATATGCCAAAAATTAGAGCAATCCAATGAAAAGAGGCGAAAAAAAAAAAATTTACCTGTATTTTCATATTTTCTTTCTCGTGCCCCAGCCCCTTCTCCAGGGCCCAGAATTTTTTTTCTTTTCCTTTATTATTTTGTTCACATCACTTAGGATAGGTAATTCCATACCTTAATTTCTGTGTGTTATCCTAAATTTGGCTGCAATTTCGCAAAATGACCAAACGCATTAAAAAAGTCAGCTAGGATGTTCTTGCTCTGAGCCCTTCAACTAGTTTCATGCGATGAGCATCACAGTTTGATTCTCTTCAAGAGAGTGCAAGTGGAAAAACCAACCTCTGGTTGCACAGTCATTGACAGCTCAGAACACAAGTAAACCACATTACGGTCCTACTTGTCGGGAACAACTGAAATATCAGTCGGCTAGTTGGTTTTCATATCTAAATCACTTAATTTTATAACTCTCTACCATCAACTTGGAAAGATTTCCATATAACCCCATACATTTATTAGGCATACAGTTCTTTGTTTATCTAAACAATAGCGGAAACAATAGCGCTCCTTTGAGACTTACCGGTATTCCCTTTGAATAACTTTAAATTTTACCATAATAATAATTCTGCATGCATAATAAATGTATCGGGTTATACGGAAATCTTTCCATGAACTCTCTACAATGAATTTCTTGCATGTGTTTCACTATCCTTTAGATTCTTCAACTTGATCCTTCCCTTTAAACCAATCTTATTTCAAAATGATAGACAATCACATTGAAAACAAAGACTGAAAACAAAGAACAGAAACATTCACGTCCCTAGCAAATAATAAAATGAGGTACAATGAAACGTTCTGCCATCACACAATATACAATTCCCAACATCTCACTCTCATCTCACTTACACAAGTGTCATTGTTGTACTTGGCCAAAATATGTACTTCACAACATTTATTTCAAGGTAATTTTGATTTATCCCATTAATTAATTTTAATTTATGCCATCAAGTTATAATTACAATGAAGTTAATTTATGAACACTCATTTCAAAAAAGAGTTCCTAAGCTTAGTTCTTGTCGTACCTTGACAAAATACTTTGACCATTTAATTACCTACCCACTTCTTTCGGTAAACCTGAATTACTTTGCCAACTTGCTGACTCTTGAAGTGACCACGTGTCACTTGAACTTCGTCGTCTTTTCTGATGGGCATAGAGCGCACATTGTATTTTTGGCGTAGTTCTTTCGACAGAGGAGAACTCATAAGTTTTCTTCTCACACTGGAGGGAGCTGAGAAGTGAGCCTTACGGTTTTTTCTCCGTGAGGAGGTAACTTTGTTGTTCAACTTCATTCTTCGAGCCTAACCATCAACTCGAAGGAATGGGAAAGGAAAGGAAAGGAGTAGAGGGGCCTTTAATATATACATCAGTTGTATCAATTGTCAACACCCGAAACCCGCTGGACAAATAATTGTGGTGCTCAAGTTTCAAGCCTCGCGCTCAAGGACGCTCAAGTTGATCGCGAGTTAAAAACATGGCGTTTTGCTACAGGCGGAAGGTGAAGTTTTCCTATCTTGTTTTGCTGTGTGTTATTTTCGTAACAATCACGGTTTCCAGTGGAGTACACCTAGATGATATCATCTACGGCAGAGTTAAGCATGTTCCCTTGAAAAGAACAAAGCCAAATGGGAAATTTGGTTTTGTTAGAGAAGCTGACTTCGAGCGGTTTGACAAGGAACTGATCGAGTTACACAAGGATAGAGTAAAGCGAAATGCGGAAGATACGGTCCGACAAAAGAACCGTTTAATAATAGATGAGTTTGAACTCAAAGGAGATAATCATACTGTGGCGTTCTTGCATTGGGCAGGCAAGCAAAGCTCGGTAGGTACAGTTTATGGTAGAATAATTCAATAACAAATTTTAACGATATATCGATCGAAAGAATGCACAGTCATGTTAACAAAGTTGCTGTTCTGAAGAACTATAGATCTTGTCGCACTTGGAGATTAAAAACTAACAACAAATCCACTGCTGATTCCTCGCACTAAAAAGAAAATACAAACTCCGATATTAAATCAGCAACTATATCCCTCTTTTGCAACATGCATGCGTAGTCAATTTTGATCGACGCACAAGCAAAGCAAGGACAGTCTTGTTCAACGATCTCAAAAAGGCTTTTTCAAGACTTACGAAACAGAAATTACATGTATATAAGTTTTGATCTTTTTACAACTGAAGTTAGTTAACCGTTCACACATGCAGTAGTCCAGACATTAACTCGCTCAAGACAAAAATTGTCGTGCCCGTATCTTAAGCTTATCTGTGTTTTAAAGAAGGATGTTTAACTTGAGATTTTTTGCCAAAGATTCTGGGTTTTCTGCGTGCTACATGTTACATGTACTTATCAGTTAATTCCCCGCATCAGGGAACATAGAGGAGGGAAGAGACAATGACGATGAGGTTTCATCACAACCTTAAAGTGCTTCTGAGAATATTTATACTCAATGGAGCATTCATATTCATATCTAACCAGCCAGTTCAGATTGTAGGGAATTAACAGTCTTCTCCAGGAGGCCAAGGGACATCATGTGAACTGTAAAGTGACGTAACTCACAAAAACATCAAGATGTTTCTTCCAATTTGCCTTGTCCCCTACTCCAAGGACAATACTGCTGTAAAAAAATTTCCCACCCCGGCTGGGCTGGACTTTTCCTGGTTT
>BLFK01000990.1:333443-346753 GCA_014634185.1 Astreopora myriophthalma | reverse complement strand
AGGGGGGGGGGGGGGGGTAGGGCGAGAACAACTCAAAAGGAGTAGTGAGCGAAATGCAAGCAAGCTAGCAATGGCAAGCAGAGAAGATGTCCCTGGGATTTCCAACGGGGCGCCCCTTGCAAATGACTTTGCACGTGGACCGCTGACCAGCCCCTGGCTCGAGTTTAACCTCGCCTAAATGATATTTAACCACAATTAATCTCTCTAGGTTAGAAGCCTTAATGGAACATACCTGGCAAATGTTGTGATTGAAAATAGATATGTGAGATCTGTGATCACATATAACAAGGGGGGAGAATGGCACCCTCTGGAAGCTCCATTACAAGACCATAAGGGTGTGCCAACACACTGCTATCTTGTAAGTAATAAGTGAGGATAAAATCTTGGTTGTAAATTCTTCCAGGCATAAGCCTTTTTGTTATAGGCCTAATAATGTACTTTTTAGCAGGAAAAAGTGATATATTGCAGTTGGAAGTGTTTTCAGATACAAGCCCCTATTTTTCCTTGAACAGACTTCAGATTTCAAAGTAATGGTATCCCTCATAATGTTACCATGACAACATTAAAACATGCCCCGCCATTTTTAACAAACAAATTCCATGTTGTCATGTATCTGTTTTCTCAAAGTGTGGTAAGAACAAAAATGTTTTCTGCTATTTGTGACATTTTGTTACCAAACATAAACATGGCAACACAGAATTTATTATATTTGTTGTGTACAATAACAAAACAAAACATTTCTTAATGATATTATCCATGGATGTGTCCTCTAAAGGCTATAGTTTTCACTAGCATCAGAGCCGGAGTTGGAGTCATAAGCAGAGTTGTAAGAGTACTTATGACCAAGTGAAAACCAAACAGCAGAGTCATAAGCTTGACAGAATCGAGTTGCATGGATCAGAATGGCTCCATTTTCTTCCGATTCTGCTCCCGACTATGTCACTTAACAATCTAATGAAAATAGTGAGTTGTCAGAATCACAGGCAGAAGAGGTCTTCAGCATTTTGATTGCTTTATTTAATTCTGCTCCTGCTTCCGACTCCGACAGTGCAGTGTTCACTGAATTTTAAACAATGGAGTCAGGGCGGTGATAAAAAAAAAAAAAAATTGCATGCAACTCCAACGTCTGAATTGAATCACTAAATTGTAATGCTGTCAGTACTCTTCTGATTACACCTCGAACTCCAACTCTGTTGCTATTGAAAACCAGCCATAAAAGATTACATTAAGTAAGAACCAATCAAAGAGTATTATTCGTCTTAATATATAACAAGCTTAGACACTTGCTTGTCCTAATCTTTCTGTTTTATCCAGAAAGTCATACTATTATTTACAGGAGAGGTTTCTCCAATATTTTTTTCTTAGCCTGCCTGTTCCCTCCACATTCATATTGTGTTGAGCCAGTGGCGTTACTACATCCCTGGTGTCTTGTCTTCACCATCGGCTGTGGGCATCATCATAGCTCAAGGTTTGACTCTTCATAGAAGTAAAAAGTCTTTAAGAGTATCGGCAGGAATTTTATTAGCAAGTAGTTTATTATTGTTAACCTTGCTGATTAAGAATAATCAATAATTGAGGAGCTGCTTGCATTGCAACCATAAGTGACTGTTGACCAGTATGTCTTGGTTTGTTGAATTACAAGGAATAAACTATGTAAGGTTTCTATGGAAACAAGTGCCCTCTAAAACTTGCTATTTTTTATTTCTGATTCCGGTTAAATGTGAGAATTTGGTCATGATTTCAAAATGATAGGTTGTACATGCATAAAAGTTGTTGTATATGCATAACCACTGCCTCACAGTGGTTATGCATTTACAACCCTTCGATTTACTAATTTTTTCCCTTGAATTTAGTTGTGAAATGTTAAATGAAAGCAGAATAAAAGACGTCATCTATTAAGTTACACTTGGACATTGACACCATGAATCTGCTATTGGTAATTTAGTTTAAGGTTTTACTAAATGATATAAATGTGCCTTTAGGTAACTTGGGTAACGGTCTCGGACAGGGGTCAATTGGTGTGTTCATGTCCAGCGATGGAGGTTTGACTTGGACCAAAGTAAGTTGTAACAGTTTACTTTCCAGTGGCATCGTAACTGAAGGATGGAAGGGAATCAAGCGGATTCGTATTATTTTGGTTACCACAGAATTTCTATGTTTAACCATTCATCATTGTTGAAAACTTTCCATCTCATTTTCTTTAAATTTAGAAATGAATTCAAATTGAAGGACTGGGTGCTAAAAGAACTTACAGCTGTACCATTAAGTGTTTCCCCCCCCCTTGTGAAAAAAACAGCACTAAGATGTTACAGTGAACTGTCGCAAGCCATGTTCAAACAAATGGGGGCATTAGAGTGAGATTTCATCTGTGCCTTGTACCTTTGATCAACATTTGCAAAGAAAGAAAATTCTGTGGATGGGGAATAAATTAATGTTACAACTCTAGCAACAGATTTGTAATGAAATGACTTCTGTTACTTTTTAGGAATTTGATAACTTTTATGATTTTGTGATTGGCGATCATGGTGGAATTCTTGCAGCGGTTTCTCTGTGGAGGGGAACAAAAGAAGTTTGGTAGGTTTTTGCAGTTATCTTGTTGAGGTTTTATTTAGTTGTGCTTGCTGACTTTCTATGCATTATACTTTGTTGACATAGGTACAGCTGCACTGAGGGAAAAGCATGGAAGAATGTCTCTCTTAAGAACAGAGTTAGAGTGTTTGGCATGGTGACTGAACCGGGTGAAACAAAACTTATAGTCAAGTAAGAATGATCATTACTTGGATGTTGTTACTTTCTGAAGATTCTGTGGTTATCATTTTTGTTATTCTAATCATCACTACAGTGAAATTTGCAGTCACAAAAACATGCTAAAAGATTACTGGGCAACCAATTTTTGGTAACATTAAGAGGGTGGTTACTCGAGGAAAAAACAACAGACAACCCAGCCAAAGATGGAAAATAAAATAATCATAACACCCGATATGTGACGGTTTTCTATAGTAGTCCACCATCATCGCCTGATTTGGTTCCTTCTAACACCACACATAAATATAGGATTTAGGAATGTTGCCATTATTGTTCTGAAATTCTTTCTTTGTACTGATTTCCTTCTTCTTTTTTTTTTTCGTCTTAAGTCTCTTGCTTCACAGATTAAGGAGAAAAAATAAAAGTTCTTGTGGGCACTTAAATCTGTGGGTTTTCTAATGGGCAACCAAGGAATTGCCAGGGGAACTAGTTCAGTGGTTTGGTTGCGCAGCTTCTGAAATGGGGACAACCTGGATTTTTTTTTTTTAATTTCAAGCACTGCACTGTTATCATTGCCACTGTTATTGTCATCATCTTTGTCCTTGTGATTACTGTCATCTTCATCATGGGCATCATCTGTTGCTTTTTGCTGTAATTGATTAATGTGACTGCATACTTTTGTTTCCTCAGTTTATTCGGACAGTATGCCCAAACAAAATTCCAGTGGCTCTCAGTTAAACTGAACTTCACTACTGTTCTGAATCAAAAGTGCCTGCCAGAAAACTACACTCTTTGGTCTCCTAGTGATGAGGTACTTAAGATAATAGAAGTGTGCCATTTACTAGAAAAATGAATTTCGGGGTTGGCATTAATTCAACCCACAATATCATCTCATGCTGTTGTCAGTCATACCTCTTTGGTTAAGGAGAAACAACAGGAACACAGAAACTGGCTACTGTAAATGCTGGTGTATAGACACTGCCGCACTATTTTTCCAAAAATAATAGCTTGAAATTTGTTAATTAAAAGAAACTTTTTTCCTACATTTGAACTGTCAAACTCGGGCTGCAGCTTATCTGTGAGTGCAGCTTATGTGCCATTTATTTTTGGGAGCTTAATCAGAGAAGCCTGCTCTACTTACCTCAGCGTGATGTTTTTCTTTCTCTTGATACATGTACAGCGTGCTGTTGGTCAGTGTTTGTTAGGTCAGCACATAGTATATGAACGACGCAAGTCAGGAGATTGTTGTTTCAATGGAGAAGAGTATGAAAGGAAAATCAATGTCACTGTTTGCTCTTGTGGAGTTGATGATTTTGACTGGTAAGATCACCAAAAAATTCAAAAATTGAATCATCACTGTTATTGTTCTCAGCAAGAGGGTGTAGTTAGGGAGAAACATGGTTTCTCCCTAACTTCTGTCTTAAAAATCTTAATGGTACATTAAAAATCTTAATGGTACATTAAAAACCTTAATGGTACATTAATAATGCTTGTGGACAACACCATATCCTTGAAAAACCATCTTATATATATATACAGTATGTGTAAATCACCATACGTTTCCTTTTACTGATTTTAGTGACCTCGGTTTTGAGCATCATGAGTTAGATGAGGTGTGTTTTGCGACTGCATCCGCTAATCCTGTTCCTGATCCCTGCCCAGAAGGCAAAACCTACAAGCACAGTCTTGGGTATGATTTGCATCGAATATCTTTCCTTGAAGCATTGTCACCTTGGGTGTTTTCTCAAACAGTGAAGTTTAAGAATACAACAAAAATTGACATTCCCTCATATGAGCACGATTTTTTGGAGGGTTTAGGATGTTTTTTTTTTGTTCACCATAGGCAAGATGCTTGCATTACTGCTCACACTCGTACTCAGTGAAACTTGCATTCATTGTGTCATATCTAATGTTTAAAACAGTCTCTAATTTCTTTTCTCTCAGGTACAGAAAAGTAGTTGGTGACCATTGTGAAGGTGGTGTGGAGGAAACACTCAAACCCCAAACCAGATCGTGTCCAATAGCATGTAATGTAAAATGTTGTCCAAATTAGGGAGCATCCAAATCTAATTTTCAGGATGCAGTCAGTTTATTTAATTATAGTAATTTAGAGATGTGCCTTTTGCGAAGCATCTCTTGTTTTATTTTACCTGTGTTTTACTTTTTGCAGTACCAGGAGATATGAACATCAAGTTGGCAAGTGATAAAAAAGCTGTTGCCACTAAAAATAAAGTGACCTTTAAGCTTACACAACACAAGGTATAATTGGTTTAGGATTGCGGGGGGGCGGGGGGCACTAATACGGAAAATGTTCAAAAGGAAATCTGTTAAATCTGTTGGCCATGAGTTGTAAATCAGTTTACTGAGTTGGATTATGCTGGCAGAGGCAGTGTGCTTATGTAGATGAGATAGACATGGCAGTACCGAAAATATTGCCTGCCTTATTCTCTAGGACTCATCTTATAGTTTATTAAAATGTTCAAATAACCTTAGCAGCATATTTAAAAAGTACTACATGAAATCAGTTCTGCTAAGGATTGGTCGTGATTTTGAATTTCAAATTTTGGGACTGCCTGTCTCAAAGCCATCTTCAGCATCTACAGTGTTGTTTAACTTACAGGGGTCAACTAAAACCACTCATTACAGTTGGGATTTTGGAGATGGTAGCTCAAGGTTCAATGCCACAGGCCTCAGTAATGCTGGAAGTGTGCCTCACACTTTTGAGAAGAATGGTCAGTTTTCTGTGACTGTCACAGCAGTTAACAATGCTGGGGATGCTGCAGTCAGCACTGATGTCACTGTGTTGGGTAGGACATGATGCACGTTTTTTCATTTTGAAAACATTTTAACCTGTTCATTTTAACCTGTTGATTAATTTAAAAGTGAAACTGAGACATTCAAAGGTTTACATTCAGACCCTAAAGGTTGTGAGAACCATTTGGTGTTGCTGCGGGGTTCATCACGATTTTTGGTCAAAATCCACTAAATCTAAACGTAGAACATTTTTTTGATATTGTACTAGTTTCAAAGTGACTAATTTAAAGACAAAGTAAATCTAGTAACAAGAGGAAAACTTGAAAACATTGACAACTATTGAAAACATCTGAAGAGTTTGTTTGCTTTCCATTGGTCTTTTAAAGAAATTTTGGCCCTTATCTTGCCGCTGCCGCTTCTAAATTTATATCTAATTTCCTTATTTCTTGTGGACTTTTTATTAAAAGTTCTCATTGGCTTAAAACATGTTTGAGAACCTTAGGAAGTCACCAGCATTTTTGTATCTCTAGATCCCATCACTTCAGTTGAGATTGATCCACCACATGCAGTGGTTGTTGGTGAAGAAGCTTGGTTTAATATCACGCTTTACACCACCACCACCCACGGGCCTGCCCTGGATGAATATAAGCCATCGTATGGATATGTGCACTTCATGTGGACATTTGAAAATATTACGAAGCCGATGCTGACTTGGGATCTTGCTGTGTCGCATACATTCTCTACATCAGGGCGATTTGAAATCAGCGTGAAAGCTATTAGTGCGGTTGCAGTAAAAGATGGTCATGTCTCAGTCGATGTCTATGGTAAGCGCCGCGTGAGCTAGCGCATGCGCAATACATTCCAAATGGAAAAGATGCTATGGATCTAGCCAATTTTAATTTAACAAAATATCCGGAAAAGGAAAAGAAAGTAGCAAGGGGGAACGTTAGATGACTCATGCAGAGCTCGTAGATTTCATTTTGTGTAACAAGTATGAAAACTTCAAACACTTGTTTGAAAATTAGCGTTTGATCCCAGATTTCACTGAGTTGAGAAATGGAAAAGTCGAGATTCTGAAATAATAGATTTTAAAACGGTTTCCATGCAATATCTTCCTTGTTTTATTTCAGAGGACCTTACCACAGTCCGTTTGTCATTCGATGTTGTTCTCGACTCCAAGAGTAAAGACACAAAACAATGGAGAAGCTGGCTAGCTAAGCATCTACAAGACGCTCTTCGCAGGGTAAGATTCTGTTTCTTCTTCATGGTGGTAACATTCTGTTTCTTCTTCATGGTGGTAACATTCTGTTTCCTCTTCATCGTAGTAACATTCTGTTTCTTCTTCATGGTGGTAACATTCTGTTTCTTCTTCATGGTGGTAACATTCTGTTTCTTCTTCATGGTGGTAACATTCTGTTTCTTCTTCATGGTGGTAACATTCTGTTTTTTCTTCTTCATCGTGCTTTGCTCTTTCCTTGAGAATGCATTTGACGTATTGATTACATGTATGCTATGTAGCCAAACATCTTGGTATGTAATCTCCACACAATATTCATTCAGTGTCCAAAGGCGCTTTCCATTTGACAGAACTGACCGGCCAGACCGGGCATTTGGAGAGGCTAACGCTACAACGCCTTTAAAATGACGCACTTTAAGGATGATACTAATACACTACTCTAAAACAATATGACGGATTATCATGCAACTGTTTGTTCAAATTGTTGCATTTTCTTTGCAAACTGACCGGTCTGGCCGGCCAGTTCTGACAAAAGTAAAGCGACCAATGTTACTATCACATGAATTGAAGGAATGATCCTCACACTTCTTGGACAATTTTAAGCAATTGTCTCATATATGCACTTGAAAATTTCAACTGACTTCAACGGGATTCGAACCCACGACTTCTGCGATGCCGGTGCAGTGCTCTTACCAACTGAGCTACGAAGCGACACAGTTGAGAGCAGGTCCATTTATTGGGCTCATGCGTGTTTTCTCGTGAAAGGAATTCGTTACTATCACAGTCGCAGTTGTTCTGTAGGTCTTTCTGAAAATTTCCCTTCAGCAATTTTTCCAGGGGTGTTCAGGCAGACACATTTTGTCCTGATGTGTAATATTTATAAAAAGGCTAATTTCTGACGTAAATGACACCATGCTTTGTTGATCAATCTGACAATCTGCTCAGTTATTAGAGACATACGTGGGAGTGGCAGAAAGAATTGATATTTCATCCTTTTTTTTCCTGTAGCTTTTCATATGTTTGATTGTTTGCTCATTTATTTATTTGCATTTATTTATTTGTATATTTAGGTGCTGGATATTGATCCCAGTCGACTTGAAGTGGTTGTGCTGTCTGGGCTACCGACTGAAGCTGATGTGTCAATAACACCAGCTCCCACAAATTTCAGCAAAACAAGAGAAGAGGTAAGGAGAAAAATCGAGCCTTTCAGATATTTCCGTACAATCTGGTGGCTACCATTGACCCATGTGATCGCTAAGCAAATGAACGGAAGTGAAGTGAAGTGAAGAACCTATATGAAAAACGAACTGAACTGAACAAGCTCTATTTAGAGAGACTTGATGCGTGTGGGGCCGTGTGTAGAAGGAAACAATTCACAAACACCACAGTGTTAAAGTTCTGAAGGTTCTGAATAAACTGTGCTAAAACGGCTTTTGCGAGGTTGCTCCCCCTTCTTCAGTTGTTTCAAAAGCTTTTCTACATTTTAATCCTATAATGTAGGTATCTTAAGATCAATTGTATATATATATATATAGTATTTATATATATATATATATATATGTACATATTTTTCATTGATTTATTGATCTATAATTATTAATTTTAGATAGAGCCACAAGTGTATTAGTTTTAGTAACTATTCCGTGTCACTCTTGTGAAATAAAGAGTTATTATTATCATTATCATTATCAGTATCATTACCATTACCATTGTCTTTATCTTTATCGTTATGGTCGTCGTGGTTGTCGTCGATTTACGACAAACCCCTCGTATCCGCATACAAATCCTACACCTTAGCCACTGGGCCACGCATCCAGATGAGTGATCTCGTCTAATATTACGGAATAAGTGCTTTGATTGGCTAAAAGAAGCAATGTGAACACGTTGAAATAGAGTGACCTCAGTAAAAGGGGCAGGCCAGAAAGACAAAGATGAACGAAACACTGCAGACAAACAAGAGGACTAAACATAAAACAGGAGATGCACCATTTAACATTTGTTGTTTTGTAATGTTTCTGCAATATTCCCCACGCTCAACTGTGATATGTATTTTGTCTTGTGATAGATTGTGGCTTTGATGAAAGAGAAAGTGACAGAGGGTGCAGTGGAAATACATGTGTCTGATGATCTCACGGCCAGAATTACTCATGTTGAGGTTCTACCTGGCAGAGGTGAGAGCCCCTACGCCACAGCTGTTTAAAAACAAATACAGACAAACGTTTGAATTAAAAGCCGAGTCAAAACTGAAATCCCTGCGGTGCAGCTAGCTCAAAATAACTTTGGTATGACTTTTTCTTTTGATTCGTTGAGAGGGAACTGAACGTAGGCGGGCTTGTGGAAGCGCGATTTTGAGTCCTTACCTCAAATGGCGCTGCCTCTTAAAAGTAATTTTTATTCTGTATCAAGGATTTCAAAAGAAACTAATCCCGTTCGGGTTCGAATCCCGTTGAAGCCCTGATTTTTTCAGGCTTCTCCTTCCAATTGCTTAAATTGGAAAATTAACTGCGATGATCATTCTTCACTTTCATCCACAACCGCAGTTCATATATGAATTATTTCATATGTACTTCACATCAGAAACTAAAAGGTCGTAAAGCAACATCTTTAAGGCTCCTTACAACATTGCACTGTTAGTAACTTTCGTTTAGATGCCTGTCGTGAAAGGCAGTAACTTATCGTATACTGTGGGCTAAAAGTTTTTCCGTCGTCATTTGAACTAGTTAATTGAAGCTTTTCAAAACAATTGTTTTACAGGACATGCATATTCTGTCAACGACTCTGTTGATGAGAAATCGGGAAACACCTCTCTGCTGATTGCAATTAGTATCGCTGCGTCTTTGGTTGTAATTTTCCTTGTTCTGATGCTGGTCTACTTTCTCAGGTTCGTAGAACTGCAATGTTATTGATCACCTTGACGAGAACTTGTATTTTTGTCGCTCTTAGTGATTGAGAGAGAGAGAAATCACCGGGCTTGAGGGTTGGTGAAAAGGGTTGTACAAACTTGGACGAGGTTGACAAAAGTCCGGTAAAACTTACGGGCCTGAAAAATAGAAACGAACTTAACCAGCGCGTAGATAAACGAAGTTGAAATAGTTTCGCAGAACCTCGGCTCATCAGTCAGGAGTCTTGAGAAATGTGGTCTCCAAGCCCGTTAGCTTCCGTTATGATGTGTTTGTTAGTTACCACAAACCGGCTTATGAAAGCCTGGCCTCTGCTTTCTCAGAGCCTTTCCCAAGAGATGGGGTTGAGGCTCGGGATCTTGTTTTGCCTGCTTATCATTAAAAAGCGCTAGCTCTAAAGAATTTATTTTGCTCTGATATTTCACTTCAGACGTTACAATAGATTGCAGTCTCGTTACACTCACTTGCGCCTGTACAGTGACGGCGCACAGTTACGAGACACGGACCCATTGGTCGGATATGAGACGGAGACTGAAGATGAACAAGCCCTGCATCCTCAGCCGGGAGGGTCATTGCGATATATTCCAATACCCACAAGCACAGAGCCAGACCCAGAGAGTGATGAAGAACTCATTGATAACTGTCAGCCCGGTTAGACGTTCTTGATTTGGAAACTATGGCAGTTGCCAATTTGAAATAGAATTATTCTTTGTGTGAAATCGTTCCAAATTTACTTTTCATCCACACAGACAGACCACACCACCTTCCATGCACATAAAAGCAGTCGCTCAGCAGCTTTGAGTTGAATGGTCAAACTTTCATCCACATAATCTTTTTTATTCAAGACATGCGTTTTATTTTAAGGCTGGTTTCCATATGATCGCAGACGATCGCAGAAGTAGTTTACTTCTTTTTTAATCGCAGGGACACTGGTTGTGATGCCAATGGACCAAAACGAGAAAGTGCAGTAACAAATTCCTCGACAAAAAGGGCAATTGACACGAAGTACTCCTCCTGATGACGGACAGATTTCTTGGGAAGAAAATGGCTCTGTGGAAGTAGTGTTCACAAGCTGAGGTGTAAAGTCGACTGAGTTTCCATTAACTTGACCTTCATATGTTTTAGTGTGAACGCTTATCTCCAGGCTTTGTAATAAGAAACCAATGTAAATTAAACTCGATAAAATGTTTCGCGTCGGCTCTTTTCGGCCTGAAATTCTTGAAAGCGGAAGGATCGGATTGTTCGATGGATCTTCATTACGTAATCGAGGACAATTCCAAACCACAGAAAAGAACAATTAATGTATTTAATCGCTATTTTAAGAAAAAGGGCAATGATAGCTTTAGGCTGTTGAATGGACCTCGGTGTAGATTGCTACTATTAAAACGCGAATACGTAATGACAGTTTTTCGTGCTCTAGTACTTTTTATCTTCCATTTTCTGAATTCATTCTTAGTAAATAGAAATGTTATTAGCATACGTGCTACTCCACGCAAAGGACTCAACTTGCGCCGTAGATTGTTTGGATAATGTTTAGTGAAGAGGTATGCTATGCTTTGGGACAATATTGTCGATGAAGTATTCTTTTGTAGGGTAAACAAAGTTCCATGACCCTGTGGAAACGGGTAATAAGTCGTAAAGACCCTTTTCTTTTTCTTTCTTTTTTTTTTAAATATAACCTCTTTCTAAGAACGTCGAGGCTGACATACACCGAAATTTTAAGAACAGAAATTTGAATTTACGTGAGGCAAAGATTCAGCTGAGAACGTTCTCACGTAGTACGGACAGTAAAGGTAAAATAAATGTATAGTATTCACCAAAATGCGCAAGGACAACCAACTTGATACCACATTATAGCAAACAGTGCAGTTTGCTAGGTTCCCTGCCCACGTTCGCATTGATTTATACCATGTGGCATGCAACTGAGAACATTTTAAGAACGTCTTCAGGCTCAAACCACAAAAAAATAAGTAATAAATGAATGAGAACGTTCAGCCTCAGCTTCAAAATTAGACGTTCTTGTATATTAATATGAATATAGAGTGTACAGCAGCAGGAGAATCCTCGTTGCGTTTTCGGATATTTCTTGCCCAGCATTTTGTGTTGTTGTCATTGTAGAATTTACAGTAAATGACTTCTGAATACAATTAGTTACTAAATGACAATATTTGTGTACTACAAGGACGTATTTGTAAACAAAATAAAAAATGCAAGCTCCGTTGTTTTGGCTCCTACTCGGGTACCGGCAATAAAATTTTAAAACCTATGTAGAAAGCAGCCGTCTCCTTGATGTGTCACACAGTGTTCAGTGTTCCCTTGCCAGGGAAACGCGCTGATCACCAGAGAAATGTGTGAAATGAGAACACATATAACGGGTAAACACTTATCGCTGTGGTCACAGTTACATGTGACGTGTGTTCCTGATGTGTTTCCCTCACCCCACCTCCCTAGTCTTGCAAATTGCACGTAACCTGTCGTTGTTGGTGGTGAGACTGGGGTCCAGTGGTAAGCCACTCAAGCCTGGATATTTCCGTCATTTTGCCATGGCAGTCGTCGTCTTCTCTTTTGCCAGTAAAATTAGCTGCTAGATCTTTAAACAATGAGCATGTCTGCTGGAACAAGACGAAGGCTCGAAGATGCTTTGAACGCTGGGAAAGACATAGAAAGTCAGGAAAGCAAAAAGTGAGGAAACAATACTGCTTGTTATTGTTCAGCTCATTGCGGCGTATCGCTTTGGAAATAATTCACAGGGCTTAAAATTACCTGTTGACAGATTGAGTTCACTGCCCCAGTACAACTGTCTATTACAAAATGTAATGAAATCATGGGTTTCTCTCCCTCGGTCCCTCCTATTGTAAGGTAAACAGCAGCGCACTCCTACCTTACGTGCATATATAGGGTTGAAAAGTGTTGGCGGGTTTGCTTTTTCATTATTTTGTTAATTGTAACGCTACTTTGTGCGGTTTTTTGTATTTGTAGGTTGTAATTTGCGCTTTGACTTGACCTTCGGTTTACTTGAAATCATGGATGCATGATGCAAAACCCCGGGTATTTGACTATTTTCTGTGCCCGGGGGTGGGGAATTTGACCTTTGCCTAGGTGGGGTGGGGAAAATTGAACCGGAAGTGTCAGGTCTCAAATGGCGTTTTTTTTTTCGGGCGCCGAAGTCGCTAACAGCTATAAACACGTGTTTGGAAGCGAAAAGAGATTGATATTAAGAAAGCTACACCGTTATAGAAAAGTACTGTAAATAGGTTTTTGACAATTCGAATCAATTAGCTAAGTGACCGGGGTTTTTTCCTTTTAGTAACTGAACTGTCAAAAGAATTTTGGCTGCGTAATTTTGGCTGCGTCATGCTATAGAGTAAATACAGTATGGTACATTGTCACACCCCCATTTCATTGTTAAAGTTGTAAGTTTCTGTTAGAGGTAATCAACCGACACTGAACAATTTAAAATACATGCAGTTGTAAGCTCTGTTGTTGATATGTATATGGTACTCTCATTAAACAATCTTTGCCGTGTTTCGGAGTTAGAGCAGCTTACACTTGCTCCGACGATGCGACGATAAGGTGGGGCATTTTAACACCATTTTGGCCCGAGGGGGCGGCAATTTGAACGATCCAATCTTCAAAAGTTCAAATGCCCGGGGTTTGCCCGGGGGGGGGGGGGG
>BLFK01000990.1:302324-319042 GCA_014634185.1 Astreopora myriophthalma | reverse complement strand
GGGGGGGGGGGGGGGGTCTAGATCACGTTTCACGGAAAATAAAACCATCCTTTCACAAGACACAATGAAAATCACAGTTCACGGCGAATTAAACATGTATTTCTCGTCTCACCGAAAGCAATTTTGCAAATCATGCCTCACAGCTGCTATGGATATCATGATTCATGAGGAAAATATTAGCTATTTCACATTTCACAAGGGAAAAAAAGCTGCCAATCACGAGTCACAAAAATACCCTTTACCACCCTCATACCAATGTACTGGTACCACTTTGGACAATCTGGTCTTTCAAAGAGGGAAACAAGTTGTTTTCCTATGACATCATGACTTCAGAATTCAAATATTTACAAAGCCCGTGTAATGTTTATATTCATCAGGCCCCAGTTGTTTGAAACGTGGATAACGCTATCCACCCGATAAGAAGTCTTAAGTAAGGTTCCAGCACTTGGCTAAGTAGCCTGACTTCTGGCTGTTATACACAATTGTGGTCTCATTCACACAGAAACCCTTCAAGCTAATACTGCCAAGCCGACCACATGCTGGAAAGATCACAAGGTCAGACCACAACACCGGGTACGGCTTGCCCTACTCTTTGCAAATAGTGTGTGGGTTCTTTAATTTCCCACAGAGTTAATGAACAAGGGCTGTGAGACAGGACCTCCGGCTTATCGTCCTTATCCGAGAAGACTAGAAAGTCTAACCATATGCAGATGTAATTACAAAGGCAGCACTTTCTCCTCAGTTATTTAAAGGCCCTGAGTGTTGGTCCGGTTGAGGTTCGAACCACGGCCTCCCACATGAAAGTCCAGTGCACTCTCGATTGAGCCAACTGGTCGCGGTCAAATAGAACTAGCAAATCCAATTGACTTATCCAGTGGATGGTGCTATCCACCCCTCAAACAACTGGGGTCAGGTGTTGGTTGTCATGGATAAATATACACCTGTCTACAAATTCAAAGGACAATGATGTTGTACTTTTCCAAAACAGAGTATTTTGAATTTCAAAGTTTCCACTGTACTTGAGTGGCAGGGTTCGTACAGATCATGGAAAAGCTGGAAAGTCATGGAATTTTAGTATTTCAGTTTCCAGGCCTGGAAAGTCATGGAATTTAATTATCGGTCATGGAAAGTCATGGAAAATTATATTTATGTGTGGTACGTAAATTATTCCAGTTTTTGAAGCATGGACAAAGTAAAGGCGAGTTATATGTCAGAAAATACCCCAAAACAAGGATGATTTTGACAATTTTGGGAAGTGACTGCTAAACTTTCGGTCATGGAAAACTGGTAAAAGTCATGGAAAAGGTCATGGAAAGGCATTGAATTTGAAAAGCTCTTAAGAGTACGAACCTTGAGTGGCCTCTCTACGGGAGATCACCCTAAGGAAAGGATGTTAAAATGGAAATAGCCAAGGAAGCTCACATGCTGGCTTATTGGTTATAAAGTAAACATATTGTTGATGTGAAGTGTTTTACCTTGTATGTGTGTTGTTTACTTGCATTGAGTAAACACCATTTCCCCCTCTTATCATCTGCCCTGGGTCTCCAAGGATGGCTTGCATTCTGACTGGCAAACATAGAGGTATTGGTCATGAGCGACAGGGTCTTTGACTTGATAAACTAATCTTGCAACTTGTTACACTTGATTGTTTTCAAAGTTTCCAAAATCATTCCAACATTACAAACAGTTTAGCAGAGCATTTGTGTTGATACCTTTTTTTCTAAGTTGCGTGACATCACGCAGAAGACTGAATATGTAATGAACCTTTTACCCATGTGACCCGAGTTTTTTGTTTTGGATTTAGACTGAAGTTGTCGATCGGGGACAACAGATTTGTAATCGGTAGTTCTGGAATTACAGTCATTAAAATCGTTGAGTTAAATCAAGTTGATAGTGGAATCAACAATTTGACTACCACTGGTGCTCATTGCTTAAGTTGTAAATGACCTGCAATCCAAGGACAACGTTTCCCTCTAATTGAAGCTAATTACCTCACTCAAATCCCCTTCTCCTATTGAAAAAGGCAGGGTAATGTCTTAAACTTCATTACAGCCAACTTCAACTGATTTGACAGTGTGAATAAGTGTCTCCAGAAATCCCTTTTCTCTTCACACATTCTCATGTAAATGCTTTACTTATAAAGTACAACAAGAACTTCACTTGTAGTCCTGCCTCAAGTATAATATTATGCATTCAATGCTATAAATTTTAAAAGAGTACTGGCTGTAGTGTTCGTGTGATTGTGTACATAGGCGCGCAAGGGCAGTTGGGGAATAAAAGATACATGGCGACTAGACTCGTATATTGTGTACGTAGACTTAAGTTCAATCTGTTCCGCAATCTGGTTGCAAATACGACACTGGCTGCCTGCAATAATCATAAGGGCTGGCAGAACCAGGTGCCATTGGTCTCAAACTGGCTTACCTCTGTTTTCTCACATCCCAGACCCAGTCGACCACGCTGGAAAATACCTCGGGTCCATTCCCCCATTGGTGTCGTCAAGGTCCCCGATACCCAAGGCCACTGAAATTTCCCCGCATATGCCCCACTGTGTCCCGGTCCAGGAGGGTGCGGGGGTTTGCATCAACTTTGCGCGTTGGTCGACGGGACCTTCGTTTTGACCAATCAGGAGGCAATCGTATACATTCGCGCCAAAATGTGTCAATGTCCGCCATGATTGTGGTTCAGATGTGCTTGTAGTTTTCCGTAATAAATTTCATCTGGAAGCCTTGATACGAGCGAAAAACTATGTACATCAAACAGGTGAGGAAGTGGAATATATTTGCTTTTTGTTGGGGTTCTTTACTGATTGCAAATGCTTGAGAAACTAGTTCGATCTCTTGCGAGATGATTGAAGATTTGAAGCTTTTGCAAGCTTAGCTCGGCACCATTTGGTCAAGCTTAAGTTATATAGTAGTTTGTTTGTGTATTTTTTTCAGCCTTTGATTACTTAAATTTTCCTCTAATGGTTTCCAAAAATACAATGGTTTCACAGACAAATTATTACACTAGATCGCGGTTGTATTATTGACAATATTATTGACGTGGATTCAAAACCTAAGTTTAATGTGTCTTACTACAGTTTTGTTGCCTAGAAAAGAGATCTTGATCCAGACTTGGAAAAGGTCTGCATAGATTTCTAAAGTGTTTGTTATGTTACTCTAATTGAAATATAGGTAATTTTGAGTTGGAAATTGATTGGTAAGTACTTGGAAAATGTTAAAAATGGAAGGGGTTAATGTACAAGGCAGACTGCAGACCATTGTCTTGACAATGCAAATGAGTGGTAACAGTGATACTCCCATTGTTTAAAGAATGAGGAAACGGTCTGCACCAAGTCTGCAGTCTGCATTTTATACTGACTAAAATAACATAATAATAAGAGCTCAGCAGGGGACTGGAAACTGGAACTTTAAAGCCATCTGCCTCTTCATCTAGTCTGAAGACCCCACATCTGAATGTCAGGAAAGTGAAAGTGACCAAACATAAACATTTGAGGGGAAAATGTGGGTAAAATACAAAAGTGCTGAATTTGGCATCTTTTGAAAATTGCTCAAAATATGTCAATAGGATTTTGGAAAAAAAAAAATAAGGCCGGCTACGGTGTTGTTTTGGTGTAATCTACCCACTGGCTAAATTGGTACATGGGACAGATTTAGAGAAATTGAGCACTGAAAACTAGTTTTTGCAATCTCCATAAATGAAACTAGTGCAATTGCAATAGAAAGGGCATAGTGTGTGCACATGCTGCCAAAAACAACAACTTGTTGTCTGGGTGTGAATATTATTGCTTGAGGAGGTTTCCTTGATTAGCTTGCATCTCTTAGCTTGTATCACTTTGCTTGTATGTGATTGTTTTGTGACCTGAAGATAGTGCAATGTAGAACAAAGCATCACTATTTTGGTCTAACTCACTAAAAATGTCTCTCTCCATGTACAGGTTGTTTGATTTTGTCAAAGGATGGATCATCTTGCCCAGAGCAGGAAATTTCAATTTAGTCCAATATGCTTCCAGTAGGAACACTAAGCTCTAATCCCCACCCAACGCACACACACAAGACACCCTGCATCTACTAGCTGTAACCCCCAGGCCAAGATTGATCAAACATTTTAGAAGGGAGGAATATGTGACAAGTATGAGGAATGAGTTCGTGGTGATGCAATATGCAAAGTTCATTTTGCCTTTATTTTTAGGTTATTATTCAGGGCTTCAGGAGTTATCGAGATCAGACAATTATTGAACCATTCAGTCCCAAACACAACATCATTGGTAAGTTAAGTATTGTTTTTTGCATATTAATTGTTTATTTTAGCAGTGCTTTGAAAACTGAGCTAACTTTTCTGTTTAGTTGGTAGGAATGGATCTGGGAAAAGCAATTTCTTTTTTGGTAAGTTTCATTGTAAATCATTGTTCACTTAACATTTTGCGCACTCCTCTTTTTCATGTTTCATGGCCTTTTGTCTATTTTTTCCAGCACTCCCCTGTTTATCGGGCCTCATACACCTTAAGCTTTCTCAAGACATCACCCCATCCTGGCCACCTCTGCTGGAGGGTATAGGCCAGACCATGACACTGGGGTCTACATTCCCTACTCTTTGCAAACAGCATGTGGCATTTTTAATGTCCCACAGAGTTTATGAAGTAGGGTCTTGAGATGGGGTGTACCGCTCAGCATTCCAGATAAGTTTTCAAGACAGGATGCCCACAGGGAATGTGAAGGGGTCAAGCGGGGGTCAAACAAAAAGTGGGTCTCTATACATTTTTGTGAAGTCTGTCACTTGATTTGCCATGTCAGCTCTTCAGGTTTGTCAGGTTTTTGACCTGAGAGTCATCCCTTATCTGGAACACTCACCATTTATAGTCCTTATGTGAGGACCATGTACAGGTGTCATTACCAAGGCAGCATTGTTTTCTCAGTTGGTCCAGGCAGGGTTTAAACCCACAACCCTCTGCACTCAAGTCCCAACTAACCCAACTGTTGTTGTTGTTGTTGTTTTTTTAGTTCCTGAATATATTGCATGATGTTTTTGGATAAATTCTGTTTTGAAGAAGTTTTAACTTTTTATTTGCCCTTTCCTTAAATTCATTACCATAATTCAATTCAATTCAATTCAATAACTTCATTTAACCAGGGCAGAAACTTAGTGTAATGTACTGTGGCCCTTCAAGTTCAAGAGACAATAATAACTCTTTTTACAGCTATCCAGTTTGTTCTCAGTGCGGATGAATTCAGTAACCTGCGTCAGGAAGAGAGACAAGCACTTCTTCATGTAAGTCATGTAGCTTGTTTGGGGAAGTAGAGTTGTAGGTGAATTAGCATCAACACTCCAGCTTTCAAATCCAGTGCTTGATGTTTTGTGTGTAGAGTTTGGTTTCATTTGAGCCTTTGTTTGTAGGAAGGTACTGGGCCTCGTGTCCTGTCAGCTTACGTGGAACTGATATTTGACAACAGTGACAACAGGATTCCAGTGAGTATGGCATTTAGTTAATTCATACTTGACTGAATTTCTCTTTTAAAAGTGTACAAAGCTTAGAAGGTACAGTTAGTCACAACAAGACTGATAATATTTTCCCATGGCAAACCTAAAACTCTCAGAGATTGTTTGTAACAGACCTGTACCTGAGAGGTACATGTACACTGTTAATGTACAGTGCCCAGTATATAAGCTAATATTTCATACAGTGTGAATAATAAAATAATAATTTATTACACTGGTTCTCAGGAAAAAGTAGTTCTGTGAATTGTCTATTTGACAGTAGACTAATAATACATGTATAAGGTGTGCCTTTACTTGTGCCACTTGAGTGAAAAGAAATTCACAAATGTAGTCACTTTTTTGTAGATTGAGAAAGATGAAGTGTCTTTGCGTCGTGTGATTGGCTCTAAGAAAGATCAATACTTTCTGGACAAAAAGAATGTGACAAAAAGTGATGTGATGAACTTGCTTGAAAGTGCGGGATTTTCTCGTAGTAACCCATACTACATCGTCAAGCAAGGAAGGGTAAGTTAAAGATTGTGTTCATCTAAAATTGTCATAATCTGCCATAATGAGATTGTTGTCTCATGAGAAAGGCCTTCATAGGACTGGGTGTTTTTCAGGAATACACATAAACGGCATTTGTTGAATGCTGATGGCTTGTTTTGAAACACTGTAGATACAATTCAAGTTCAGTTGAGTTAATTGGGCGAACATTACTCTTTCAGATTAACCAACTGGCTGTAGCAAAAAACCATGAAAGACTGAAGTTGTTACGGGAGGTTGCAGGAACAAGGGTGTATGATGAAAGAAAAGAAGAAAGCAAGACTATTTTAAAGGATACTGGTATATCACATATTTTCAGCACAACAGTCTTCAAAAGTCCTTGAAGTTATTTCAGGCAACTTTGAATTAATTGGTAGAGGAGTCATAAAGTAACCTGTTTCTGCACGGACTTTAGAGTGTTTCTTTTCTGATGTCAAGCAACTTTTGGAAACACTACCAAAACAACCAAAATCAAACAGAAGTTGGCCAAATGTTGATTTAAAATGTTACCCAAAACCAAATTGGCCAGCCATTTTATGTGGACCTTTTGATACCCCTGTGCCGTGCAAGTTTTTTGTTTGAACTTTGATGGGCTCGTCTGTAATAAACAATGCCTGGAAGGTGTAGCTTTGTAACTTATGTAACAGTACTTTCCTGGTGTAGGGCCATGAAAATCATATTTAACTTAGTCCTGGAAAAGTCCTTGAAACGGTTGCAGTCTATCTATGATCCATCTTAATGGATCTTTAAATGTAATGAGTTATTATCTGCTCAAGAAGAAGACCTCAAGAAGAAGGTCTTGTCTTGTTGAGTCGCCATCTTGAAAGTCCGGGAGTCAGCCTACTCTGTTAAACTTGTTTAAAAGTCATCCAAAATATGCCTTGAATTTGTTTCCGTGTGGTTTGTAGAGGGGAAAAAAGAGAAGATAGACGAGTTGCTGAAGGACATAGATGAACGACTAGAGACACTGGATGAAGAGAAAGAAGAACTCAAAGCATATCAGAAGTGGGACAAGGAACGTAGGTTAGGCACTGTCAAGATCTCAACAGTGTCCAAACTCGCTGTATCAGTAAAACACACAGAGTCCTGATGTTCCCATTATTTTATGAATACTGTATCCTCCCATGTAGCAGAGCAACCTTTTTTCTGGTTATCTGTGGTCCCAGAAAATATCCATACCCTCACCACCACCTGGGGTTATGGACATTTCCTGTAACCACGCATTGGAGATTATGGTACATGTAAATAAAGTTCATAGTCAAAGGGATACTTAATTAGCCCCAGGACCCCATGCCGTTTCCCGGCTAGGTTGTACTCGATCGATGAAGTGGTTGTTTTCTTCTTTTTTTTGCTTGTTACTTTAGTGTTTCAAGCTCGTTTCTCTGTTGGTTATGGCTGCAGCTGCTGGAAAATGCAAGACAAGGGCCCATCTTTGCCCTTGGGTTTTGTTTATGACCTGCCTTCCATTGAACGGCCGCCACACAGTGCTCCATTCCGCCACATCTGCGGCGAAGATTGTCTCCATTACTCCATGTGTTTCCCAGCTTCAAATGCTGCTACCGTCAATTCTTCGGATTTACAGCTTCTTAACCTTCAAATTGAGAAACAGCAGCTAGAGATCTGTCTGATGGAACTTGAGGCGCAAGCAAAAGTGCAGTCTATTAATTCGCTGGATACAGTCTGAGCCGGCGTTAACGTCAGTTAGTCGCAAGGTCAGCTTGACCACAGTACACGCAGTGTAAACCCGCAAGAATGGCCCCATTTACACGCTCCACTCTGCCTTTCACGGAAGAAATTTAAAGACCTCTCCACTGCGGAGTTTGCTTACGGCTATCTGGATAATTATTTTAACTTCAGAAAGCCCAGCTAAACCAACTTTAATTCAACAACGCTGAATGTCCCTCATGCGTCTAGCATCCAAGTATCACTGGGATGCTGTTCTATCTTTTCACGCCGCAGTGCTGGACCGTATCGAAGCCGGTCTCGCCAATTGGGGTGACGATTTCAGCGAAATCAGGCGCTTTAATATCACATAGTCAAACTGTCTGACTGCAAAATCGCCCACTGCAAGCAACACCAACACCCACTCCACTGCAACCAGTAGCAACGAGCAGTGCAATTATTGCCACGAGTGGAACTGTACTGGCTCCTGCAGTAACTCGTCACATCAACAGGGAGTGGAACACATTTGTGCATATTGTAAACTTCCAGATCACACCACTGCTTCGTGCCCGACCAGACCAATGCCTCCCTCGTCCGATTGACTAGTCACCTCACCTCCACCTTTACCTCAGAGCAATCCAATACCTTTGCTGATTCTCTTCTCCTCTTCCCGCACGTTCCAACCTCGCCGCCTTGTCAACTTTCACTCTCTCACACCCACTTGCATGCTGGAGTTTTTCGTCATATTCTTTGTTCAAAATCGCCGTTCCTGAATGCCTTTGGCACTCCTATTTCCATTCCGTCTAAGCTGAATCTTTGTGCAACTCCACCCTCGAACACTATTCTGATCACGTCGTTGCTGATTTTCTCGCCTTTGATTGGCCAATCAACTACCACTCTGCCGCCTTTCCTGAACCATCACCATCTAACCATTCCTCAGCAGTCTGCTTTCCTGACACCATCAATGCCTTTTTGTTCACTGAGATAGAACACACAACCACGGCTGGGCCTTTTATTTGCAATCCTTTTCGGACACCTGCAAAGTTCCCCGCTTCAAACCGTTCCTAAAGATGGGAGTACGTGATGCATCGTTTTGGATCCCAGCTTCCCCTAAAATGCCTCGGTCAATGATGGAATTCCTAAGGATTCTTTTCTCAACGAGCCTTTCCACCTCACTCTCCTTCGTTCCACCAATTTTGTGGACCTTATCGTAGCTAAGGGCCCAGGTTGTTACCTTTTCAAGAGAGATTTGAAGTGTGCATACCGGGAAATCCCCATAGACCCCAAAGATTACATTTTTCTCGGTTACTGGTGGCAAGATTCTTTATACCTTGACCTCGTCCTCCTGTTCGGTCTCCGCTCGGCTACTCTTGCTTGTCAGTGCACTACTAACGAAATTGCTCACATCTTCCGTACGGCATATCACCATAATTGCATGAACTACATAGATGACTTTGGCAGCATTGAGGCTTCCTACGACGACGTGCTTCTCGCCTTTTCACACCTTGAGGACCTATTCATCAGCTTGGGTCTCAAATCTTCACCCACAAAGGACTATCCTCCCTCCACCAGAATGGTCTTTCTTGGTCTCACATACGGCATCATTGCTATGACTCTAGAGGTTCCTCAGGATAAGTTATGCCACACTTCTCAACGCCTCAGCCATTGGCTAAGTTCGCCACTGGTATTCAAGTTTGAATTGCAGTCCCTGAATGGCAAGATTTCCTGTGTCTGCGCTTGCATTAGCCCCGGGAAAATATTCATGCAGTGCTTCCCACAAGAACTTTGCCGACTTCCTCACAAATTTACTCCTTTCACCCCAAGCTCTGAACTTCTTGCCGATTTGCACTGGTAAGATAATTTCCTTTTGGTTTATAACTGTTCCACTGTTTTGTTCTTCTCCTTGGATTGACAGCGAGTCTCGTTTCTGCACTGATGCTTGCCTTTCCGGGGTCGGTGGCTTGTTTGATGGTCCTTTTTTCCACTCGGCTTATCCGTCTTTCATCGATCTCTGTTCCTGGACCATTGTCTCACTCGAAATGTTAGCTGTCATGGTCAGCTTTAAATTGTCACCCCAGGAACTCTTATCTCAAGTTTTGTCAATTTTATGGGCTTCAACCATTTCCTGCATCTCTGTCTACCATTGCCGTGTTCATTACTTTGATCAGTTTTTTCATCAAATTGTATCAGACCATCAACAATTATCTTAGTGCTCTCCGTCGTTTACATGTATTTTGCCATTTTGACACTAAAGCCTTCGATGACATTCATGTCAAGTTAAGTCAGAAAGGTTTGGAGATGTCCATGGTCTACGTTCCTCACCACAAAGCTCCTCTCTCCCCATCAATCTTGTTACAGTTCTGTGCCCATCTCAACATCTGCGACTCCACCCATCTTGCTTTGTGGTCTGCCTTTCTTGTTGGTTTCTTCACATTTTTCCGAACAGCCAACCTTGTCCCATGTTAACTCGATACCTTCTCTGCGTACATTGTGTTATCAGGAGGCAGCTTTACGTTCACCTGTTTTGGCACACTTCTGACTGTCAGGCGCACAAAAACTCGCCAGTCTGGTGATACTGCCCTTGTTCCATTTGCGCATATCCTAGGATCACCTCTCTGTCCCACGTTTGCGCTTCACTCATTGCTTCGCACAGTTTCCGCTCCTGCCACATACCCTCTCTTCACATTTACCACTGCTGCCAACCACTTTGATTGTATCATGGCCAAGTATCTCAATGATGGCATCAAACATTTAGCTTCCCTTGCCTCCTTGAATCCCTGGGATTTTTCCTGCCACAGTCTACGTCGCGGAGGTGCTACATTGCCTTTAAGTGTGGAATTCCGGCTGAACTCATTAAACTTCAAGGGGACTGGAGATCCAACGCTTACATGTTGTACTTATGCCTGCCTTTGGTGGACAGGCTTGTGCTTTCAAACATTGTTTCTCAGCATGTTCAAGTATTGTAATCAGGCATTTCTATATAAATTAAGTATTTTCATTCTCATTCTAGTTTCGGTTTCCCTCGTGTTGTTAGCTATTTTTCTACCCTTTGTGCCCTCCTTGCACCTCACTCCTCTTCTCCTGTGAATCTTGTTTGGGCCTCTTTCCTTGGTTGGGGGCTTCTCTTGAGACCTCTGTGCCTCTCCGTTATTTCATTAAAGTTGCCCAAACAGATTCATTGGCTTGTTTCTTGTTGGCTGGGGTGTGCAGGGGACATTGGGGAATTTAAAAAAAAAAAAAAAACATGTCTGTAAGAAATGATTTTTTTTTTGTGGACATTAGAGAGGTTATTGTGTCATGTAGTCTTGTTTGGTATGTTGTGTTTGGTTGGACTTCAAGGCAATTTGGTAGGACTTTGATGCAATGTGAATAGTAAATAGTAATAAACTATGATGTGGTACTGTAAAGTGTTAACTGTTTTTTTTTTGACATTCTAGATGCCTTGAGTATACAATTCATGACAAAGAAATGCGAGACACGCGGGAAAAGCTTGAACAGGTACATGTAAGCAAATCAGTTACAGATGTGCAAAAATATATGTACGTGTAACTCACAAGTTAAAAATAATGTGTTTTATCCAGATCAGTAAAATAGGTTTGTGTACATGTATGTAGTGTTAACATTGGAAACTTACTATGCAGTGTATCTTTATTTTAGCTGGAAAACTCCAGGCAGCAAGAAACAGACAAAGCATCAATGTTACAAAAAGAAATTAAAGAGGCTAGCAATAAAGTTCAGGTTTGCTGGCAATAGTTTTCTTTCCTGTTTACAAGTTTTTCCTCTGCCACCATTTTTTTTTGCCCGGTTAAAATAAAACATTTCTTATTCCAAGTAGACATCGACTCAGAGTCTTCGTGAAGTGATGGATCGCATAGCTGCTGCAAATTCAGAGAGACAACAACTTGATGAAGAGTGTCAAGACCTCATAAAAGAGAGAACAAAGCTGGAACTAGACATTAAGGATCTTGAAAGGACTGTAAGAGAAGATAGTGCTCTGAAGGTGAATTATCAAACATGTTTTTCTGAACAGCCAGCAATGTGGAGGTTGAAGTGTTATCCAGTTTGGTTGTGATCAAAGACACTACTACACTCAAGCTTGTGTCACTTTTTGTGGTGTGGTTAAACCTGCAATCAATAAACATAAGCTCTTGTAACATGAGACCATCTGCCTTCATTTTTCAAGAAAAATATGGAAGCAAGGTTTTATTCCAAAATTATGATTGTTCAACAGGAAGTACACTGTACTGAAGACTCTTTTTGCTTCATAAAGGTTCAACACCGAAATCAACTTGGAAGTCTGGAGCAAACAATCTGCTCCAAAGAAGAGGAATTAGGTGACTTGTTGCCTAGTTACAACAGGCTTAAAACAGAAGAAAACGAGTGTACTTCAAGGTAAATAATGCTTTTACTCACTTGCTCCTATCTTATCCCATATCTATTTATCTTTTCAAGCAGTTACATGTGCAGGTGGCTGTTTGTTTCATTTACAATTTACACATTTTCAGGATGAAAGTGTGTGAGAGAAGACGCACTGAGTTATATGCCAAGCAAGGTCGTAAGAATCAGTTTACGTCAGCAGAGGACAGAGACAGATGGATTACAGAGGTGAACTACTTTATGAAAGTCTACCCAGGTTGTTTTTAGTTTTCAGCAACCCCTAAGCAATTGTCAGAAGTATAAGTGTTATTGCAGTTGTTCAGTTAAGGTAGTACTGTTCGAATTGCATTCTGTAGTCAACTCTTGTTATGGCAAATGGCAAACACCTTGAGGACCATCTTTCATTGTCTGTAGCAATTAACCCACCGCTATGTGCTCTCATGTACTGTAACAGGGGGTTGTGATAAGAATTATTACAAGCTGTGAAACATCAGTATTACATGTACAGCTGTAGTACAACTTCTATGTGTTTTAGTTTCCTCTATTAAACTTCTAGTTAACATTTATTTTTATGTTTTAAACAAAGCCATGCAGTTTGCATCAAAAACTACAAGCATGACATTTCAAAAATCCAGACAGTGCTACTGCAGATTTTACAATGGACTCTGTACACACAGAATGACATTATTTACTTTCTTGAAAAAAAAAGCATGAGCAAGACATAGACAAAGTGAGAATGTCAAGTGTTGGTTGTAATGAAATTAAAACAGTAGAAGGTAACCACAATAGAGGAGTGGCCACAAGCAATGGTAATAAATTTCCCGTGAAAATGTTGTTTTACAGGAGAAAGCGTCTCTCTCAGCATCTATAGCAAACAAAGAGTCACAGGTACACTGTATGTGGAGGATTGTTTTAGATGTAAAGTGCATTTCAAATATTATTATTACATTGCTTTGCTTTTTGTTTTTTTTGCTTGTTTGTTTTTTTCATTTGTGATCCAATAAAGTATTACTATCCAGACAAACTGTAAATACATTATAAACACAGTGGATTTTTTTTACATGGAACAGATCGTTGCCATTCGAGTGGATGTTCAAAAACTTAGAGGTGCAGTTCAAGAACTGACAGATGAAATACAGGTGCTTAGGCTTGTTTTACTGCAGTGGTCATCATATCATATTGGTTTTATCCTGCTGGGCTGAAAGGCAAAGAGCAATTCCTGTGTACTTAAGAACTTGTAGATTACTCTTAAGTTTGTGTACAGCTTTTACACAGGTATGGTGTATTGAACTGCAGGGTAACATTATTGAGAATGATACAAAGGGATGATAAAGTCATTAACACCTGCACTTGCACTCCACTTAATTGAAGTGCAGCTTGAACCAGCGATCTTGAACAATTTATGTAGCGGTAAGGGAACATCAAGGCGAAATGGGAGTGCCAAAAAAATGGCGACCAGATGAGTGAATAACGTGCCAAAACACAGGAATACATGTACGTTACAGAGATGGTGAACCAATTTAACAGCAGATCTTTATTATAATTGCCTATAATTGTCTCAAACTGAAATCAATAAGTTAAAAGGAACATAAATAGAAACAAAGATTAAAAACTTACATATCAATCCCGCAACGCCAATGGTACACACAACTAACAACTTGATCGATGACAAAAATTAACTACAACTAACAGCACAGAGAATACAAAACTGAGAAGACCTAAGTGTAATTGAAACCTAAAGATCAAAGGGCAAAATCCTAGCCCAACTGTTACACACAGTCAAGTAATTACAATTTAATTGTTGCCTCTCCACAAACACTGTAAGGTATCCTAAATAATTCTTTCTGGCTGTGTTCTGTGTTGTTTCCACCAGTGAGTCTTGAGTATTTATGAGTCAAAGAGTCTATGAGTCAATGAGTCATCAGTCAGTGAGTCAACGATTTAGTGCAGTTACCCAAACCCATAAAATGAAAGCTAACCCTAACCCTAACCCTTATTACTGAAACAAGGGCTTAGGCTTAATCAATAAATTGTTGGTATATTGACTGTGAGTCTCAATGGCTCATGACTCATGACTCATTGACTCATTTGACTCATAAAACATCTGTTCTCTCCACCAGTGCCTGAATCTTTCAGAGATAAATGGTTCCTTTTCATTTGGATTGTTTTGCAGGAAAGAACAGACAATGCAGATAAACGGAGGCAAGATATTGAAAAAGCCAACAAAAGACATGCAGAATTGAAAAAGGCGAGAGATAATGCAACAAACGGTAGAAAGTGAGTTTAATGCTTACTACTCAGTACTAAAAAGTGTAGCGTTGCTGTGTAACGTAGCTGGACTTTATAATAAATTTAATAGTCCATGTGAACGAAAACAACAATTTAATCCATGAAATTCACATCAGGCAAAGTACAATGAAAAGGTTACTCCGGGCAGTGAGCAAATAGCAAAACTAGTGTCTCATTGGTCAACAACATCATGTGACATTGTAACAAAAAAGGTAATATTTTTAAATCCAATTTTATGTTTTGTGCATTCAGCAGATGTTTGAAATGGTAATGTTGTTAAACCAAATGTACATGTATTATTGTGGTTATGTAACGAACAAAACTGCATAGAAAGAATGCAGGTCTCACAATTTCTTTTGGAGCACCATTAAGTCCTCTCTTATTATGACAGAGAGTTGTGGAGAGAAGAAGCAACAATTGAACAAAGCCTGCAAAATACAAGGGAGGAACTGAGTAAGGCAGAAAGGAATTTAAGGAGCACAGCAAGCAAAGTATGTTGTGTTGTCTTTTAATAAAATGGATGTCCATTGCATACCAGTTAACATGAAGAAGTAGGGGAAAAGGCTTTGTTTAGGTACTTTAAGTTACATGCTGTCTTGGTAATTTGTATTATTGTTGTTTCCTAGCATGTGAGTTATGGTCTTGACACAGTTAAGAAGATTGTTCAAGAAAGAGGCATTGATGGAGTTCATGGGCCACTTATTGAAAACTTTCAGTGCGACAAACAGTTCTTTACTGCTGTTGAAGTAACTGCAGGAAGCAAGTAAGCTTTATTCACAATACCATCATGACTTACAGCTGTAATCCACAAATATTCTGCAATAATTATTGCAAAGCATCTACATATATTAAACCAAAGGCAATAACTGTGAATGCAGATTGTTATAGAAGTGCTATAGCTGACTCTTGTGAATTGTAGCTGTGATGTATACACTGAACATCTCCATTGTGAATCTAATTTAACTTACTTTACCTTTTAATTTGCAGACTTTTTCACATCTTAGTGGACACTGATAAAGTTGCAGCACAGATCTTGTCCATCATGAACAAACATAAACTTCCAGGGGAAGTAACATTTATGCCTCTCAACAGACTACAGAGCAGAGAGCAGGAGTACCCTACTTCACCAGTTAGTGATTCCTTTAGTGAATACTATTAAGCATAGTCACTGTGTTTGATATAGGGATGTAGTTCTTTGAAAGACAGTGTTCCAGATAAGGGACAGGTCTCAGGTCAAACACCTGATGTAACAGCCTCTCAACCGTCTTAAGGATTTCGTGACAAGCTTACATCACGTGCTAATAACGTTTTGGACTGTTTTCAGTTTTGATATCAAGTTTGTCAATACTTAAGCTGTTATCCACCCGTCCAAGCCTTACAGGCTTTGACGATTTGGCAGCTATGGTACATTTATTGTTAGTTTTCCTCGAAAGTGGTCTGTTGCAATAAATGGCGTCGTTACTCGCCCGATCATGTAAGACCTTGGCTTCATAATTATCACTGAGTTAATTTCCACCCACCACTTCTCGACCTTCTCAAAACACATTCCGGGAAACAAGCGGTAGCGACACCGACAAACCTGAAGACCTGATGCCGCAAATCAAGTGATAGACTAGGTGTTAAAAAATGTATCAAGACCCACTGGTATTGATCCCAGCTTGAGCCCCTCAGATTCCCTGTGGGCACTCTGCCTCGAAAACTTATCTGGAATGCTGAAGTAAGTGAATCAAGCTGATCTTACAAATGCCCCTTAAAAATCCTCATGTCAGGAGTAACTACCTGTGAAAAAAATGTGCGAAAATAATCAAAATATAAGTTCAACCGGTCATTGCCACGTCTTTGATTTTAATAACATGTTATAAAATGATATTAAGTCTTAATTTGATTATTTTGGTCCTGATAAAGCTGTTTCTCAAATTCCACGGTGACTTAATTTTCATTGGCAAAGAAACCTTTTTAATTAAATGTGAGAACGGGGTTTATAAAAAGTGGCAGTAGTTCTGGCACACACCTCTAATCTTTTGCAAGGGATAAAGACTTAATTTTTCTTATTACTGTAATTTTCTAGGATGCTCTCCCAATGATTAAAAAATTACGGTTTGATGAAGCATTCAGGCCTGCCATGAACCTTGTCTTTGGTAAGACCCTCATTTGTCGGAACATGGAAGTTGCTTCACAGTTTTCCAAGAGTGAGAATCTTGACTGCATAACTTTAGACGGTACGTATGTAGCCATCAAATATTAGTTAGGTAGAACATAATTCAACATGACTGATTAATTAATTATTTTTGGCAAATAATTGGCATCATGTTTGATTGAGTCTTGAATCCATTAGAGGCACTCAATCCTAAGAGCTTTTTTTTTTT
>BLFK01000990.1:281773-284273 GCA_014634185.1 Astreopora myriophthalma | reverse complement strand
AACAGAAAAAAATAAAGTTTCTTTCAATATTATTTTAATTCTAACAGGCTAAAAGATGGGAAGCCGGAAAGCAAAACTTAGCTTTTGAGGTGTGGGTACACCCGAATCAGTTTGATTGAAAATTTAAGACCGAAGCTTAGAGCAGGGATGAAAGGAAGAAAATTAATTTTTAAACACAAGCAAATAGTTGACGCCCACCCAAGAGCACCCCATGTTAGTAGGGGACTGTTTGGGTGTGCATATACTAATTTTAAACTCCAAATGTACCAACAAATCATCCAAAAATTTACAAAACTCCGCAAATCACTGATTTGTGTTTTGAGGATAGGGTTGTGGCATTGCTTGAAACGCGAACGACATGTTTTCCTTAAACCCATTTTAAGCGAAAAAACGGCTTTCAGGTTTACCCCCGTCTTAACAAGATTGCAGTGAAATAGTTTCAGGCACTTGAGAGCATTTGCGATTGTATTATGAAGTTTCAGTCTTTCATCTTTTGTTACGATTTGAAACTCTTAAGTGCCACTTTCACGCTGTGAACCATAATATCGTGGAAATTTATAGCCATTTTGGCAACAGTTTTGAATGTATGTCTTAATCGATGGGAAAGGCTTAAGGGGGATTATTGGCGTTATTTTTAAAACAGTACAGTAAAGACGGCCTTCAAGACTAAGCCGAAAACTGAGCCGCTTCGAAAAGCTACCTCATATTACTTATACTCGGGGGAGAAATTTCAGTGTGAAAGTGAGTGCTGGCGAGAGGAAAACACTCAGTCAAATGGACAGAGAAAAAGTACGGCTGTAGAGAATTGGGTTAGTTGAAAAGAAGAGTAATCAGAGTGAAGACTAATAATAATAATATAATAATATAATACTTGGTTGTATCTAACGAGTTGATAAGAGTGAATTGACCACCGAAAGGAGATTTGAAAGCTGACGTTTCGAGCGTTAGCCCTTCATCAGGGTGAATCAAGGGATTGACTAGTTCCTAATCCCTTGATTCGCTCTGACTGACGAAGGGATAACGCTTGAAACGTCAACTTTCAAATCTCCTTACGGAGGTCAATTCACTCTTATCAACTCGTTTGATACAACCAAGTCACCCACCCACGCAGCACCACATTTTCATTAGAAAGTAACCCCGTTAGTCTCGATTCTCAACATGTTACGCTCGACTCTTGACAATTATCCAGACTCCCCCATAGGAGGCCGTTTTCACTCACCTGTCCGTTCAACCCGTGCGATCCAACTCTTGACTATGAATTGACGAAGTGGACTGACACAAAATTTATTTTTAATTTCGCAGTATTTGTTTTACTTTAAAAGTTTTTATGGTAGCGTTCAGCATTTATTTCAAACTATTCTCGTGCATTCTTTTGGACACATTCCTTTTATTCCTATTCCGGTTTCGGATTGACCAGCTAAGAAATACTGAGCATCTGCTAAAATACGCTTGGAGTGACAGCAGGCTAAATATACCAATGATACCTACAATATTTCGGAATAATCGTCGGGCCCCCAAAGAATGCGACCCACGTCTACAGTCATGAAACAGATAGTATCAAGTCCACTCTTTAAACTCGGCATAGTTTAGTCAACCTAGCGAACCTTGTTATATCAAGGGACAGGATCCTTCCATCACAATCGGGCTAAGAAATGGATACTGAAAAGTCAACCAATCAGGCCTCGATAGTTCAAAAGGTGGATAGTGCTATCTACCGGATAAATCACAGGAGAAATCACCATCTAGCGGATATTGAAGCCCAAGCAAAAGGAACTGAGTTATCCAGTGGATAGCGCTATCCGCCCTTAATTCGAATGGCTGGGGCCAGATTGATAATGACTGGAAGAAAATGGCTGACACATCTTAGTATTCAAAACAGAACTAAGAACAGAAAAGACCACGGCGTTGAAATGTTTATTGAAAACCACTACCAAATATTGCAAATTATCTTCAGCAACACTTAGCTAAACCAATACCCTTAAACAGAGGTTTACAACACGACTAGTTGCGACTCCAGAAATCACAGCCTGACCTTGACGTTGGAATATTAAGTTAACATTGAATTTTTATAATCACTTAGCATTGAAAGCGAGCGCCTGCTAATCATGGTGCTTGAGGTTAAGGCGGGGGTAAACCTGAAAGCCATTATTCCGTCCTTTAAAATGGGTTTAATGCAAATATCTCGTTCGCGTTTCAAGCAATGCCACAACTCTATGCTCAAAACACGAATCGATGTTTTGCAGTGTTTTGTAAATTTTTGGATGATGTTCTGGTTTATTTGGCGGGCCGAGTTTTTCTTAAAAGAAAAGGAAATTTTTGAGAAATAAGAAATAGTGAAGATTTAATGTAGCGTACAAATTGGAATTTAAAGTTTAAAATTAGTATATGCACACCCAAACAGTCCCCTACCAACCTGGGGTGCTCTTGGGTGGGGCCAACTGTCTGTTGGTGTTTCAAAACTAATTTTCTTCCTTTTATCCCTTCTTTGAACCTCTTAAAA
>BLFK01000990.1:276773-279273 GCA_014634185.1 Astreopora myriophthalma | reverse complement strand
TTGTTTATCTAAACAATAGCGGAAACGATAGCTCTCCTTTGAGACTTATTCGCTTTGAATAACTTTAAATTTTACCATAATAATAATTCTGCATGCATAATAAATGTATGGGGTTATACGGAAATCTTTCCATTATTCGCAAAAAAGACACTGCTCCTAGCCTACAAGCTGACTTTCACTAGCGCATAAGCAGAGGCATATCTCTACGACGTTTCCATACGCGAAACAAGCACAAGAAAACGAGGCATACGCAAGCACAGCAACGACGGACGAAATACAAGCTACTGTTAATTTTAGCGCTTGTGTTTATGCTTATTTCACGTCCGTTCCCACTGCGACATAAGCATAACATCAGCACAACATAAGAGTAAGAAGAACGAACTCTGCTCGTTCCTCTTGTGCTTATGCTTATGTCATGGGTGTTCTCACTTTCTTATGCGAGTGTTTATGCTTGTGCTGATGCGCTAGTGAAAACCAGCCTTTGAACATGTTGTGTCAGACGTGTCTTAACAGCCATCTTTTATGTTATGTACTGTGAAAAACTCTGAGATTCAAACTGTTCTATTTCTATTTAAAAAAACAAAGCACGCTACGTTGCCGAAAACGTAAAAGACGATATTTATAAAACATTTTATACCTGATATTATATTTGTAAAGACGTGCGTGAAAAAAAAAAAAAAACTGTTGTCCAAGTATCCAATCAAACGGCGCCCGCCTAAGGTCTAAGATTCGCCGACTCACGCAGCAGTTGCATCGGTTAATCGCTTACTCGTATTTTTCAAAGGAGTCGGCTTTTCAGTAGTTTCATGGCAAAAACTATGGATATATAAAATAAATTAAACTCGAATTTACAGGATAGCCACAGTTCCAACTGAAGATTCTTGCAAGAGGACAAAAATAAATATATGAAAAACAAAAAACAAAAACAAAAAATAAGCCAGGGTACAATCCTGCAAGCTCAGTGGTACACATAGTAACATGTAAACAAAATATAAACAGTGAACAGGTGACTGAAAACTGGTTTCATCGCAATTTTCGAAGCTTTCCTGAAACTGAGGTTAGAGTCCAAGCACAGCATAGAGTGGCGGACAGCCGCGCGGATTAAATTAAAAAACAACAGCAACAACAACAACAACAACGCTCACTACTGTCTTCCAGTTTTTTTTTAGTATTCCCAGAACTAGAAAGGTAGCCGGCAAGAGTAGCCCACTAAATTGAACTGTCTATATAATGAGTATCATGCCAGGCTCGATGCATCTCCATCAAGAGATCATCTAGATGATCTCTCGATTTCCATGGGGGCAGACTGTACAAATGAGAGAAACTGATATTTCAATCATGATAGCAACTTTTCATTAGTAGGATGCCAGCAATTCTCGGCTGCCAAACGTTTTCTCCGCCGGGGTCTCTAATCGAAGGAGCAGCGCTGGTTCGGTGGCAATCATTATCGTTATATTGGTTAGCCAAATCACAAAACTCTCGATTTTGCTCGAGGATTCTTTGCGAAATGTGAGGATGTTCTGAACCAGCGCAGACCCATAGTAAACCGTCGCCGTCAACTTTGTTTCACATGTGAGGTCAGTGGAGTGAGATATGACGAGGAAGAAAGCCGGGATTGAAGCCGGCAATCGGCAGTAAAACGCCTATTCATAAAATTCATTACGCAAATCAAGAGAGGATGAGGTCCTCTCTTGCGGGGGCTTAGCTCTCCGCCAGTTTTATCCGTCTGCACTCTTTTTAACAATTCTGCATTCTTAAAAGGTAATTCATAAAGTCTTTGTAAACTTACATAAAGATATCCCTGGTTGTCAGCGTATCCACCGACAGCAATATCGTACATTTTCATGTTAGCACCATCATTTCCTGCACTGTCTGCAAAACCCACTCCGCACCAGCCCGCAGCTTTACATTTCATTTTAAAGTATAAGGTGTTCCATGTTTTGTTGTACGCCCATTTCAACTCGAATAAGCCATCTGGAGACGCGACGTTAGCGTACTTCATCATCAGATGCATATGCGCACGGACTTCGAACGCGGCAAAAGAAAGCACGGCTAAAAAAACGAAAATGGCAATTTGTCTGGTGACTGCCATTGTGTATCTCTGCTCCAGTTGCTGGGGAATATTTCAATTTATGTTGAACTGACTAGAGAATATCAGAGTTCTCCTCTGAGTATTCTGAACAACTGCACTCTAAACGGCTTGCATGCTCGGCTTTATATATTAATTCCTAACATCATTTGCCTTTTAAATGTTCGGCTTCCTATTATAGAGATATCTGCTTTTGTATTCTTAATATAGCAGCAATTGCAAGTCACTTCCGCAAGATGCTGTTATGAACGGACCTTTTCGACGATGTCACGGAAATTTTTAATTTTTCGTATTCTTCGTTTGAACATAGAACACCTTGATAGATCGACATATTATATCGAATTTAGAGCACCTGCAAAGTTTTAAAAAAGTCTGTTGCAGATTCGCAGAGATATGGAATATCGAAGTTTA
>BLFK01000990.1:259273-271773 GCA_014634185.1 Astreopora myriophthalma | reverse complement strand
TTTAGCACCACAATCGTGACAACCTCTGACCCACCTCTTGACTTGGGAGGTCAATCCTGGCCAGTAATATCGTGCTCTAATCGCGCCCAGTGTCTTGTTAACCCCACGGTGACTGGCAGTAGTGTGATTATGGTGAGCCTCAAGTACGGTCTCCTGTAAGTTTCTTGGAAGTATAATCTGATGCATCGTTCTGGTACCACTTTCTTCTTCCCATCTCCGACACAGTACACGATCTCGGAATTCCAGTTGGTTCCACTGAGCCCAAAGTGCCTTGACTGTGCGGTCATGTGAGGACACATCTTCCCAGCTGGGTTTTACGGCACTCGCCTCTTTAAACTGGATGATCACCTTAAGGCTAGCATCTGCAATTTGTTGGTTGTAAAGGTACTCCCTTGTCCAGATCGGTTCCAATTTAATGGTGTTGCATCTAGAGTCCGCTACAGCAGAATCGGATGAGCAATGTTCAGTACAAACTGACAATTCTGTTGCACGTTGCTTATCCGGAAGGGCTCCTCTTTGCTCTACCACAAGCTCACCACACACAACAGATGAAACATCAGTTTGAACAGCAACACTAACCATTTGTTCAACCCTCTTCCACTCCTTACACCATTTGCAACCATCGTTACAAGGCCTTCGCGACAGTGCGTCAGCATTCTGATGCCTCTGGCCAGCTCGATACTCAAACTCATAACTGAACGAGCTTATGAATTCTATCCACCTCGCCAGTTGTCCCTCTGGTTCCTTAACTTGAAGCACCGAGCGAAGGGGTGCGTGATCAGTTCTTATGCGAAACTTTGGCCCAAGCAAATAGTGGCGGAACTGCTTCACGAACTCAACAACTGCAAGTAGCTCTTTCCGCGTAACGCAGTAATTTCTCTCAGCCTTGGTCAAAGTTCTGCTCGCATAAGCAACAGGGTGTTCCACTCCTTCTTTCACCTGACTTAAAACAGCTCCAATACCATGATTGCTGGCGTCAGTGTCCAGTATGAACTCTGCTTTAAAGTCCGGGTACGCCAAGACAGGGGCGGTAGACAGTAAGATCTTCAATTTCTGAAACGAGGACTGGCACTCGGGTGTCCAAACAAACTCAACATTAGCTTCTGTCAGTTTGTGAAGAGGTCTAGCCACTTGGGCAAAATTAGGAACGAAGCGCCGATAGTAGCTGGCAAGTCCCAAAAAGCTCTTAATCTCTGTCACGTTCTCTGGAACTGGCCATTCGCGAACTCGTTCAATCTTTGCCGGGTCAGTTGTAATGCCACTCTCGGACACAATATGGCCCAAGTACGTCACACGCTTCTGGAACAGTACACATTTGCTTGGTTTCAGCTTGAGGCCGGAAGATCTAAAGCGCACAAACACCCCCTCCAAACGTTTCAGTTCCTCCTCAAAGGTTTTACCATAAACGATTATGTCATCCAGGTAAATCAAGCAGGTTTCGAATCTGAGCCCAGCCAAGATAAGCTCCATTAACCGCTCAAAGGTACTGGGAGATGAAGTGAGACCAAACGGCATGACAGTCCACTCATAGAGGCCTGAAGTGGTTACAAAAGCTGCTTTGTCACTGCTAGCTGGGTCCATGGGAACCTGCCAATACCCAGAGGCCAGGTCCAATGTCGAAAACCACTTTGCCCCAGAGAGAGCAGACAGGGAGTCGTCAATGCGTGGTAGGGGGTACGCGTCCTTGACAGTTGCAGCATTGACCAGTCGATAATCCACGCAGAATCTTTGAGAACCATCTTTTTTGGTTACTAATACCACAGGAGATGACCAGGGACTGTTTGATTTCTTCACGACACCACGTTGTAACAAGTCCTCTACCTGCCTCTCGATCTCTGCATGTTTAGAGGGCGATGTTCGTCGAGGTTTCTGTTTAATAGGTCTTGCCTCGCCAGTGTCTATCTGATGCCCTATCAAGTTGGTTCTGCCCAGGTCTTGCTCTGATAGAGAGAATACATCCTTGTACTGGTGTAACAGATCAGCCACTGCCACGCTCTCGTCTTCAGCCAACTGTTCTGTGCTACGCTTCCAAAGTTCTTTAAGTGGTTCTGGTAAGTTGTCCACACAGTTCTCTTCTACTTGTTGGGAACTGTTAATGTTCTGCGAGTTCGCTTCGGGAATCTCCAACTCTGTAACACAGGTTACTGGTTTAGCTACTGCTACGACACTTTGAGCACCAATGGTCTGCGTCTCATCAGAGGTGTTTAGGATTCTAACAGGTACAATGCCAGTCTCCCCAGCCGAAACCAAGGTTCTTCCAACATATAGGCCTTTATCTCGAAGACGGTTGCCACAGGGTTCCAAGATTCGCAATCCCTTATTAGCACTTTCAGACGATGAAGATGACTGACGGTGCAGAAGGCGGACGGGTATCACTGCCTCACAGTGTGGCTCTATCGTAACAAGACGCCGCGTTACACATCTCAGGCTGAGTTGTTGACAACACTCACTACACAAGTCAATCTCCTCACCATTCATGACCAGTTGCTGTTGAACCAAGTCAATTTTTCCATCCACATCTGACAGGAATTCCATGCCTAGTATGGCAGAATCTTCAATGTCTGCTACCAACACACTAATGTTAACATCTTGACTTCCAATTTTCACCCACAACCTACCAGAGCCATATGTACTGGTTTTACGACCATCTGCTACAAACACTTGTGAACCATCCTCATGCAAGGGAAACCTTAAACTTTCAGGCAACTTCTTGTAGCACTCATAGGATAAGATATTTCTCATTGCGCCCGTGTCCACCAGCCAAACAAGTTTACACTGTCCAATAAAACCAATAACATAAAGACCATATGGCCGGGATTTCTGATCGGGCAGAACGGTCATTCCTCCATCACAACTGCTGACAACAGTGTCATTAACTTTAAGCCCTTGTAAGTGGTTGTTCAGGCATCCTCCTGGGCCCTTGGGGACACCCTCCTCCCATTTCCCGAAGGCTGGGTAGATTCCGGTCTTGCTCTGTACCTGGGGCATTGTTTCCTTAAGTGTCCACTCTCTCCACAAATCCAACATTCCCACCCTCCCCTGGGGGGTCGCTGCGGCTGCTGTTGTTTGGCCAGAAACTGGTGTAATTGGGCAATGATGTTCGCCTGGGCTTCTAGTTGGTGTTGTTGTTCCTCTATTTTGTGCTTAAGCCCATCAACTTCCGTTTGTAAATGTGTGTGCTCAGTTTCTATGGCTCTAACTTTAGTATCAGCCTGTCTGAGAGAATTATTACTATCCAACAGTCGGAGGGATTCTAATTCTCTTGCGAGGGAAAGGGCGTCATCAAGTGTGCTGGGTTTTTCCCGCCTAAGGTACAACCTGTCATCTTTAGCGCTTATAGCGTCAATAAAATGTTGTACAGCAAAGCGTTCCTGCACAGGAGTATCTAGATCCTGATATGCTAAGTCTACCATTGAACGAATATCAGTAGCTAGCATTTGTAGACTCTCACCTTCAAACTGCCGTCGACTGAGAAGTCTAGCCTGATGTAGTTCCGCTTGTTTTTCAACACCGAAGCGTAGTTGCAATCTTTCCACAATTTTAGCGTACTGTCGGCCCTCTGATTCTGTTAAACCACTCAATAACTTTCGGCTTTCACCACGAAGACTTGCTGCCAAAAACATTGCCTTTTCCTCCTCAGTCCAACCGTTTATAAGCGAACAACGTTCGAAATGTAACAAGTATTCTTTGAGAGGTTGTTTCCCATCGAAGTCTTCGGGAAGTTTCACTGGTTTTCTGATTCTTCGGTCGGCCGAAAGTTCTGCCGACTTCTTTACGTTTGAATTGGACGATTGTACTGCGACTATCGGTTGACTGGCTGACATAGCGAGCGGCGTTGTTGGTTCAACGAAACCACTATCGCTGCAAAATGGATTTGACTTTGCACGTGGTGTTGCCGCAACTTGGGTATCGGAGCTTTCCACGACCTCGGAACGAAGGAAAATTTCGCTAAAATCATCCAAATCCTGTTCGAAGGGATTTTGCGGCGTGATAGGCGTCGAACCCCGCTGCCACCAGTGTGATGTTGCCATGTTTATTACACACCATCCCGACAAGCGACACCTAGCTCTGTTCCTAATCGAACCATACATATTTTGGGGGGACTGGGTCGGGCCCACTTTCTCTACAATATAAGAAAAAGTAATAAAATATCTAGATATAAAATATATGTATACATAGTCAATTCAGAAAGTCGATATTATTGTCAAAAAGAAATGCCTTAAGGTCTTTCTTGAAAATTTCTACAGAAGCTGCCTGTTTGATATAGAAGGGTAGTTGGTTCCAGTGCTTAGGTGCACACGAAGAGAAAGCACGTCCGCCATAGTCTGATTCTAGGGACACGAAGGAGATGTTTTGATCCAGATCTTAAGGTTCTAGTTGCTTTTTCCCACCTTGAGAACATGCTATAAAGCCAGCTTTTGAGAAATTTTACAATGGGTTTTCGGGACGCCCCATTGTTTTTTGCTCGGCAGCGCACAGGCCCCTAGTGCTTACGTGAGAAGTCAAAAGCGTTGCGTGACTTAAGATGGCGGCAGCCTCGACTGATTTGTTCTTTGGTGGGATTGAAGGGTAAGGGAAAAATAATCGTTGAAAGGAAACAAGTAAGAATTATAGGAGCAGCCAAAAAGAGCGATAAAAGTCGTCATCATGTACAAACTTTATAAAATTGCAACTGTTGGTGCCAAAATTAACAAAATAGAGATTGCTATGATAAAAAGATATCTAATGTTTGTTTTAGATTGTGCTAAATCTGTACCGCAGCCTTAACCCAGCTTCTTAGCTTATTAACAGATCATCTTTTTTCACCGTGATGTTCGCACAAAACTTATGCACAGGCAGCCCAGAATCACGATATGAGTGCTCGATGTGAGCTAAGATTAGAGGATTTTCCCTTTATTTTATCTTTATCTGTAAGTCACTACGATAACTAAGCATTGATATTATGAGTCTGGGATGCCTCTGATGCATTCCCAATGCAGTTTGCTTGTATAAAAGGTGTGGTGTGTATTTACACTCCTTTTGAAATATTTTATCTCAGTGGTGGAACAGGTTCACAAGTCATTATATTTTCACTTGATGGAAAAGTTGTGGGCCGCAGCTCAGGGCAAGGCACAAATCACTGGGTGTGTGCACGTGTCAGCTATGATGTATTTGAGTGCTTTTGGTTGACTTGTTTTACTCTTCATTTCCCAGAAATGTGAGTTAAACTTCAGTTTTTTTGTCTCATAGCTGATTGGCTTAGATGAGTGCCTGCGAAGAGTGAATGAGATGGTAGAGAAAGCCAAAAAGGCAGCAGGAATTGACATCAGCAAACCCTTAGCATCCTTGGTAAGCTTGCAACAGTCATCAACTACTTTTTTGTTCATTCTTTCATAACTTGATGATCAGAAGTAATCATCCTGGTAAGTGTGGTCTCGTGAAGGACTGCTGTTGATGATACTGACTGATGTTTCAATGACTTGAGCAGAAGTCATCTTCAGAGTCTTTAATCTAGGGCATTATTTGTGAAGGTAATGCCGTTTGCAATTCTTACTGGTGCTTTTAAGTTAGTGGTAGCCATCCAAGGTTGCCATGTATTGAAAGTGATCACTGTTTTTTTAAACCTCACTGGTCATCTCTCTAATACTCTTCCTTCACTTAAAAAGTCTCTTGCATGTTCTTTTTCTTTCTTTTTTTTTTCTTTCTTTCGAAGTGTGTATTAAATGTATAGCATAGCACACTTACACTATAGAGAGCTAATTCATGTAATAGTCAACTTTTTTCTTTACTCCCTCTGCTCTCCTCCCGACTTTTTCTGAATCTAGTTCTGGTAAATACTGGTAAGATGGTTTAACGGCCTTTCTTGTCTTTTAGGGGTTATCACTGAGTGGCTTGGAGAAAGAAGAAGTTCAAGAACAAGCAGTATCTCTAATGAGGTCAAAATACCCAAACTGTAGTAACAAGTACCACATGTGCTGTGATACCGTTGGTGCCATTGCTACTTCTTCAGACAAAGGTATGCTATACCCTTTCCACACCTCATAGGTAGTTATCTTGTTCCTGAGGCAAAGGGTACTATTTTTGTGAGCCATTAAATTGAGGGAGATGATTGCATCCAAGAGTGTGTGGTCACAAGATAGAGGAGGGTTGAGACAATGTTCAGACTCTTGAAATGCTCATGAATCACAATAGGCCAACACCGTTCAACAGAACAGAAGCTTAAAAATGGTCTGTTGATCATTCTAGAATGAAACAAGTAGAATGTTGCTCCCATTCCTTAATGGTGCTAGTTGCACATAAGAGTACCCCTTGTAGTAATTATTAGTGTCACTGGTATTCCATTTACCCTAACTGGTGTACACCTTGGTGAAAACATGTCTCATTTCTTAATACCTTTCTATCAGCACCCTTGATATTTAAAGTTGATAAAGAGTTTTGCCCCTAATTATAGGTGGCATAGTGTTGATATCGGGGACTGGTTCCAACTGTCAGATGTTGACGCCAAATGGTAAAACTTTCAACTGTGGGGGCTGGGGTCACTTGATGGGTGATGAAGGGTCAGGTTAGTGTCTTTACTCTAATACACAATTTGTGCTGCTGAAAACACACTCTGATCCCAATGGTTACAATACTGGGAATCTCATTTCGTGATAGGCAAATTACATGTAGTCAAAGTCAAAGCACAGTTGTAATAGAAGAGGATTTTTAACTTGAGTATCATCTGGAGAGGAAACTGAACAATTTGGGCAATGGGATGAAAAAAAGCCCCCCCCCCAGAATTTTTTCCGTAGTTAGAATGTTGACATCCCAGTCATCATGAAAAGTGACTGGAAATCTGTTGTTTCGCTTGATGGAATGTTTCTTTCTCAAATAATGAGTTGAAAGCTTTTGGTTTTTAACTCCTGTAGTATTATGTTATCGAGTCAGAGAACTGAAATGGTGAACTTCCAGTTGTTATTTTTTATGTCCAGTACAGCAACATTCTCATGTCTCTTACACTCTCCCTCCCCCCCCCTCCCAAGGACCCCCCAATTTTTTTCTTTTCCTTTGTTATTTTCTGCACACAACTAATGGGATAGGAAATACCATAAATTAATCACCACTTATTGCATGACATTTTCAGGAATGCAATTTCGCAAAATGACCAAACACACTAAAAAGGCACTTAGGCTGCTTTTGTCCTGAGCCCTTCAATTATTATTATTTTTGAGCAAAATCAGCTTATTGGCATAGCCAGTCACTGAATGGTTAATAAGTTGGTTGATTGTTTTTTAGCATGGTGGGTGTCATACAAAGCCATCAAGACTGTGTTTGATGCAGAGGATGGATTGGTCCCTTGCCCACATGATGTGACATTTGTGAAGCAAAGATTTTTTGAGCACTTCCAGGTAATTAAATGTACCATAATGGCCATATAGATGTTACATATAATACAACAATATCAAATTCTGTGCCCTGTTTTATTGGGTCAGTACGCAGCTATTACAACAGCCCACATGATTGGCTCAGAAAACTATAGAAGCATTCGAAGAAACAACAAACAATGAACCCTAAAAACAATAGAGCTGCATCCTAACCAGATCCAATGAAATTAGAGGTTGTAAACAGCTGTGTGGTATCTGGTTTTATTTGCTTCCTGGATTAATTGCAGATGGGTTGCTTTAATTACTGGATTTTGCCAAGTAAAAATTGTTACACATATTTCCTTTACAGATTAACAGCTTAAATGGAATGCTGGATCATCTGTATGCCAAGTTTGACAAAGCCCATTTTGCAGGATTGTGTAAATCTTTAGCAGTCGGTAGGTCAACAGCAGTTTCCATTTTCAAATCACTTTGTCCAAGTTTGAAAGAGGTAGCACCAAGAGAGTTGTAGTAGCAATGCTGAAGGAACTTTGCTATCTTCCCTAGAGTCACTGAGTATGTGTTTTTTGGTTGGGAATTTTCTCTTTATGAAAGTCTGCAAATATAATAAATTTGTATGATATCATACTATTATAATATGTTTTGTACTTGTCTTTGTGTTTCAGGTGCAGTTGAAACCAAAGATCCATTGTGTTTGCATCTTTTTTACCAGGCGGGTGAGGTTTTAGGAACTCATGTCAGGGCTGTTGTACAGCACATGGATGATGTAAGCTGGTTTTATAGATCCCATATTTTTGGAAATAGTTCCCAATGTCAAGGTGGCTTAAATCAGTTTTAACACTTTCAAGAGATTTTCTTATTAGAAGATTGGCACTACAATACTGTATCACATAACAGCAATGTTGTGATACCATATGAAACACCATTTGTTATTGCTTAACAGGATGTAGTCATTATTGTGACTTAATAAGTTACCATGGTGACAGGAAAGCCCGTCCAAAACGATCTCAGTGATCCCGGACCTCTCAACCCCAAAAGACCTAAAACCTGGAGATCAAGGTCACAAAACCTGGAGATTTATCGACGGCATCAAAAATAACTAAAATCAGGTGTTCATCTGGAGAAATTTTTTCGTTTTCTGTTTATCAGTGACTTCAAATATTTTTTGATCTTGGCAACAGAGAAATTAGAAGGCATGCCAAATAAGGTTATCGTTACCAGTCTCTCGTATTCTAGTTACGTTTCGTTCACGTTGTCAAAATGGCGGCCTCTGCATATGATAATGATAAGCACTGACTTTACACCATGGGTGTATTGAAGCCTTTAAAATAATTTTAAAGATGGTCATGACGTGCATGTCTTGTCAACCAGTTGATCAAATATGACAAATATGCCACACAATTGTTGATTTCTACAGAATATTGCACCAGAAAAACAATTTAGCAAAACAAAAGTGAAAATATTGAAGGAAAGTGTATTTCATCAGTTTGTGAATCTGTTTATCGTGAGATTTTTGTATCTCACCGTGAGACCGTGAGATTGCCCTAAAAACCGTGAGTCTTGAGAGGTCTATGATCCCAATTTTTTATTGCTTGAAAGTGACCAGCAGGCCAAGATGAAACTCTCCGCAAAGTTTAAAAAGAATCTTTGGAGCATATTCAGCGCCACCTCAATCTTTCAAAGCTGAAGGTGTTTTTGCAGGATGTTCCTGCATCTTGATGCTGTTACATGATACATTGTTGAAGTGTCAATCCTTCTAACAAGAAAGTCTCTTGAAAGTGTTGAAACTGGCTCAAGTCACCCTATGGCCAGATTTATTCAGCCCGATAGTAAACAGATGTTATTTTGATTTGACAGGAATGTCAAGAGGTGCTACTGAATGGTAAAGAGGGATTGAAAATAACTTGTGTTGGTGCTGTTTGGCGTAGTTGGAAACTTCTTCGAGAGGGTAAGGAATTTGCAGTGTTCACCAGAACAGTCGAGGCCTTATTTTGTCCGTTTTGTTTCGTCTCTCTTTGTGAGTGTACGCATTTCCCTCAAAATTCGCTAAAAATAAAGCCACAGTTCTTTTCACGTTCGGTGGTCGATTTGGGGACGATCCATTGCCGTTGTACGGACGCTTTCCCTTTCTAGTCTTTATACGACGTCATCATTGAAGTAATACTGTCAAAATCTCAAACTCTGCACGTATGTCTGGACTTTTCCCAAATTGAACGTAGATGGCTGATTTGGGGAGTGTATTACTCGTCCACATTACGTGCGGATTAGCGCAAAAATTATACTTTAATATCGTAAATGCTTGCTACGCAGGCTTGGGACGAATGGTGGAACAAACCAAGGACGCCTTCCTTTGGGACTATTTTCCATTTTTTCTTATTGCTTTTTAGAATTAAGAGAGTGAACGGGATAATATTGTGCTGGAGGCCGGACTTGAATTCGGAATAGGGCCCAAAAGAATGCGCGCCCAGTGATGATTACCATGACCTGGCAGTATATATCATGCGTTGTTGACCAAGGGTGAGGTGAAGATGGCTAGATGTTGGCCAAGTATCCAGCCATCTTCATCGAACAAGCTTGGTTAATAAAGGATTTATCATATGGCTATACTTCTTTCTTCTTGTTTTCCTTAAGACAAAACCACTTCCATGCCTTCATACCACTTTGCGTGTTAATTTTTGTATTTCATTATGTTTTCTTTATTTTGACTGTCTTCTGCCGCTTTGTGCGACTCCATTGCCGACATTGTCCAAAAGTTACGAACTGTGTTAGTCCCTTCCACGCAATTTTTTTTCTTGCGCGGGAACAAAACCGGCAGTCCCGAGAGGGCAAGCTGGGCCTATCTTGCCCGCTCGAGTAGCCAATCAGAGCACAGAATTCGCTTCATCTTGCCCGCTCGCAGAGCCTGCCATATAATGTAAGTTAGGGCACAATTTAGTTTTATTTGACCAACTTTCGGCTGAGTTTTCGGCTTGGTTTTATTAAAAGTTGAGTTTGAACATATCCTTATTGCCAATCTACTGAAAAGTTTGAGATGTTTTAAATCGGTAGTCATAACAACATTGACTAACAGTCCCTGAAACATTATAATCTTTCGTTTTCTCACAGGATTTATAGCTGGCATAAAGGGTTCTTCCAGCAAGCCTGCCGTACAAGTGAAACGCTTCTCGTTAGTTTCGTTACGTGAAAGTGCGGCAGTTGGCGCGGCTGCTTTGGGAGCGAAATGCGCTCACCATTCGCTTCCCATTGACTATGTTTCTATGGTGGACGAGTTTTTCAGTCACGTTTTTGAATAACAGAGGAGAAAGTTGATCTTGTAAGTAGTACCGGTATATCTTATCTGGCAGTGCTTCCAATATTGGATGCTTATTTTCCCTAGTTAAGCAGTTAATTGTTGATTTACAGTTAAAAAGATTTCTAAGCAAGGGTGAATTTCTAAAGAAACTGAGCCGCTGCATTAATTGGTTTAGAAAGAAGCACTAAAATTTGGTATCGCCCGGCTGCGCGGCTTAGAAATTGAATTGATTCAAATGCGGCTGATGTTTCGATCCCTTCTTCAGGCGAAGTCAATCAAAGCAAACATGGGATGGGACTCTACAGAACAGGAAACAAATCAAATAAAATTGAAAAACGTTATTTACTGACGGTTTTAATAGTAGATATGCAGTCCAGTCAGTTTTAAGTAGAACATCAAAAGCTGTGTGTGCAGAGCTGTACACATGGAGCTGATGGAGCAAATAGAAGTGTTGATTTGGCCGGTCGGTCGGCGCCATGGTCTCTTTTTCTAGTACTTGTTTTTCGTTTTGTTAACTTTGTTAACTGAAATCACATCTGCTGTTATCTGCCTTAAAAGGTCATAATCTTTTTTTACGGAAATCGTTTTGCGTTCTACTCTTGGCTTCGCTTTTTTTTGAAACTGTAATAGACTCCAAATTATGGCTGTTACTACGCTTCATAGTCCTTACATAGACAATACTTTCTCAAATGTGGCCTTTTGTCCAGTATACATCTGGGCTGCTCTCCGTACAGATTAATCCTGCTTATTTCCCCCTCAATTTGGTATTTACCACCATGAAAACTCACAGATGCTTCATACAGACCTTTGCCGGGTACTGTTCGGAACTGTACTTGGTATAAGCATTTGTCAAATGTGCTACTCTCTCTTGAAAACATTGGTTTCCTTCCATGCACGTCGGATGAACCAAGATATTGGGCAACCTTAACATTTGGGATTTTCTGATGAGCTGACAAAACCTCCTGAAGTTGTACACGCAAACAAAGACTTGAACCCAGAGGGTCTGAAGCAGTTAAGTTATTCACGTGGTCAACAACTACTTCTGCTGCTCGCTGCGCGTGATTTTCACGTGTATCAATTGCTTTCCATTGCACGCATGGGCAGTAATGTTGAGCAATGCCAGCACTTTGGCAATCACGAGATCGATTCATTTTGCTGAGGAGACTCTCTCCCCTTGTTAATTTAGAGGGAGTCTGGGGATAGCTTATTAGATGTCGGAATGTGGCGTATAAATCAAATGGTGATGTAACAATGTTGCTGTTTTCTTTTAGATTATGACTCAGGTCGGGATGTTGTTCTGAAAACCATCTTGGAAGCGTAAGAGCCATTAACGGGAGGCGTTCCTCTAATTTCCCTTGAAATGTTCGCCTCGCCTCACCTACTCTTGATCCGTGATCTGACATAACTATCAGTAAGGTATCATTTAAAGTGTTCCCGTTGTGCAAGTCCTTCAACATGGAGGCAAAATCGTCCGCGGCAAGATAAACATTATTTAAATTGTTATGGGAGATTTCTGTCATGTAAAAGAATCCAAATTTGGGTTGCTGTGGATAAGCCTCGAGAAAGGACTTGATGTAATCAAAGTGGATTTGATGCTGTGGTTTACTGTGAACGCAATGTGGTGAAGTCACCTTTGCGGCTTCCCAGAAGTATCTCGAGAAATGATCCGTTGGGGGTTCTTTGAAGCCGTGCAGTCGGTAATTGAATGCTGCAATCGCAGGACAATCCTCACTGAACAGTGTAGTGTAACCTTTAGACTTAAATTCTTTGAAAATATGCGGCCAGAGGTCCAGGGGTTCGGCTCCCGGAAATCCGCGCCGAGCTTCAGGGAGCTCAGATTCAAATTGACCTACAGTGGACGGAAT
>BLFK01000990.1:239273-249273 GCA_014634185.1 Astreopora myriophthalma | reverse complement strand
AACACGCCACATGCAAGCGTGCCACCTCTCAAAGCTCACTGGGATTCCGGAATACGAACTAATACTTGCCAGGTCAGGATTATTTGACGTGCCTCTACACAGGCAGGAAGAAATGTTTGTTTGCCCGAAACACAGATATAATCTGGGCCGTAATTGGCGACCTTTAAGGACATGTCAGTACCCCCTTCATTCCGGAGCCAGAAAAAAGCTAAGAAATATGTGGTGAATATGCAGATGTCCAAGAATATACAATCTATTTTTGGAACAATAATTCCTGTTGGGTCAGGTGAGTGCTTTGTACATTTTTGTTTTGGTGCGTAGTTATACTATAGTGACAAGGCGAAATTACCAATAAAGACAAAAAAATATCAATTTTTGGAAAAAAAACATGTACTGGGTTTGCGATTTTGTGATAAGGCGCTTACCTATTACGAAATCAAATTAAACACTCCTTGAAATAGTTTTGTTATCAGAGTGAACATACAATAAAATTCGGTGTTACTCTTTGCTTAAAGTCATAGTTTATACAAACACATTGAACAATTCTTTCGAATTATACACTGATAGTCGGAAACGCTCTAATTAAATGAGAAAAGTTGCGGTATAAACAATGATGCTTGAAATGTTGCGTTTAAATATGCAAATGAGGCGAAGAAATTGACATGCAAGCTGTCAGTGCTCACTTCACGTGAATTATTATCTAATTTGTTACCGTACAGGCAATAGTTAACTTTTGCAAAAAAAACGGCGGGTTTCAAAATCACAAACATTCTACATTCCAGGCTTGTACATTTCTCCACGATCCCTGAACCCGCACGATGATATAGGACATGTGGGCTTGAAATTGATTGTTGGAGGATTTGAAATGAACGATTTTAGAGCATTTAAGCCCGATGAATACCAGCGGCCAAAAGGAGGTTATTGTGAATCATCAACGATTTCAGTCTTTTGCACAGTTCTTGTAAGTTTAACAAATAATCAAACCACTACCCTGTAGGTAGTACCCTGGCTTTCAATTGTATCAAGGTGTATTACATCTTCGTCTTTTATTGTCCAGCAATTTGTACCGCCTGCGTCAAGAAACACAAACACAAATTCGAAAAAAATGTTCATTGGCTGGAGGAGGAAAACACCAAGCCACAAAGTGGCAACGAGCAAGAGGAGACAAGGTTTGAAACAAAGGAACCCTTCATAACACCTTATGACTTTCGCTTTTAAAATTCAACGAGTTGATGGCTGTTGATTGCAAACTAAAGGTAAAGGAGGAAAGGTTGCTAGACAAGTCTAATTCTTACTCAGGGCTCCTATTGATAGCAGGTCAGCTTTGTATAAGCCGTCTGAAAGGGCTTCCCTGAGTTAAACTGAATAAAAGTGTCTTCTTATAAATAGTTCCCCAAAAGTGAATACTTACATATTATATAAATCTGCAAGTTGTTGAAAAACGCTTGTCACAATCGATATACTGCAAGTACTGGCAAGTCTGTTTGATGCAGAGTATGACGATGACGGACAACCCGCCAGGCCACTGACGCAACAGCTTAATAAGCTAAAGGATTAGAAGCGCTAAATTACAAATATATATATTTTATTCTTCTTCCTTTTTTATGAAAGGTGTACTGATTCGAATGTAAAAATTGTTTAAATAAAATATGTATTGCAAAAGGCATATTAAAGGAATTTCTCTTTATTGATTATGCAGACTTGCTAAACAAATCGCAGCAATGAATTTTGAAGCTACGTCAGATATGCAACACACTCCTGTAGCCTCTAGAGTTGTAGAGTCAGACGTTAGACACGTGGATTGGACTCCCGGACAGTGGTCTGGAGAGGACAGTGAAGATTCACAAGAAGATGAGGTGGACGGGGTAAACGCAGAATCTTTGATTTATACGTGCAATGAAGCAATGGCCAGTTTATCCGAGAAAACTAAGGTTGGAAAAGTTAGTCCACTGACGTTTCAGTTAAAAACTGTGTGGGACGAGGCAACAGACAAGGAAAAAGAAATGTGCATAGAAAAAGCCATGGAAGGATACAGTGTTATTTGTGAAATAATAGCGCCGAAAGCAGGAAAAGAACTATTGAGATCATGTGCACAACTATCAGATCAAGAAACTGCGCCTGTATCTGGTGACCTGGTTGCTCTGATGCAAGCATACAATAATGCTCCAAGTTCAAATTTGAAGACCCAGATCCTCAGTCTTTATGCTTACCGGTACCCAATGGAAAAATTACAAAAGATCCACGAGCCTTATGAAAGCATAACGATATGGCAAATAAAGAGGGCACGAGCTCATGCGCGCGAGTGTGGGCCAGGTTTAGCCGTTGAGAAGTCGCCAACCCATCGTGTTCGGCTTGACACGAATCTGGTGGACCATTTTATAGATTTTGTGAACAGGCCTTATTTTTATCAAGATGTTGCCTTTGGGACCAGAAAATTGAAGTTGGATAACGGAGAAGAGATGATTATGCCAAACGTCATTCGCACAGTGACCCGTTCAACCATGATAAACCAGTATCTTAGGTTTTGTGAAGGAGAGATCGTACAGCCTCTCAGTCGGGCAACGTTGTTTCGCATCGTTGAAGTCAGAGCAGCCTCCCAACAAAAGTCGTTGTCTGGCCTCGATAATACTGCAGCAGACGGGTCAGCTGGTTTTGAAAAAATGCAAATCATCGTGGATGACCTTCAAACAATTAGTAAAGAGAGGGGTTGGTCGGAGGACATCAAGAAGGTTCTTCAAACTGGAAAGAGGTATTTGAAAACCGAGTACCGTGGTCATTGCCAGCAAGGTGAAAGTACTTGTCGTGACCATTGTCCAAAGTTTGCTCTCAGTGACCCTAAAGATAAAGATCTTCAAGAACAGTGTGAACACGAACACACATCATCCTGCCAACAGTGCGATGATATTGCTCTTTGTTTTGACAAAATAGAGCAGGTGATTAAAGATGAAGGTACCAAATTTTACAATGAAGAGCAACGAGAAGATGTGCTTTATGATTTCCAATGGGCTGCCAAGGCTATCAATAATTGGAAAGCTCATATTATGAGATCAATAAACCAAGACCAGGCGAAGCAGGACGTTCTTGCAAAGCTTAACTGTAGCTCAAATTTGATTATTATGGATTGGGCTATGAAGCTCCTTCAAACGCGACATCGTGAAAAACAGAGCGATTGGTTTGGGAAAAGAGGCCTGAGCTGGCACATCAGCAGTGTGATATCTTGTGAACCCTCATCTGAAAAACTTCAAGTTACATCCTTCGCTCATTTGTTCGATCAGTGCACTCAGGATTGGTATGCAGTGGCATCAATAATTGAACATCTACTACAACATTTGAAAACCAAGAACCCCAAACTTGAAAGTGTTCATTTAAGATCTGATGAAGCGGGCTGCTATCACAGTAACTTCTTGATTGCCGCAGTTCGAGACATAGGAGAAAGAGTGGGAATCACCTTTGAAACCTATGACTTTTCTGAACCGCAGAGTGGAAAGGATGTGTGTGACAGGATTCTTTGTCCTCTAAAATCGTCTGTTCGTACATATTGCTCAGAAGGTCATGATATTCTGACCGCATCTGATATGCAAGAAGCTCTTCAGAAGCATCCCGTCAGGGGTTCAACTGCTGCGGTTTGTAAAGTGGATGAATCTAAGAAGAGCCTTCACGTGAAAAAAAATGAGCATTTCAGCAGTTTCCACAATTTCAAGTTTGAGCAATCGGGAATTCGAGCAAGAAAGGCCTATAGAATTGGCCGAGGAAAGCTTTTCCCTTATGACATGGTGTATGTGGATCACCAAGGGTCAACCGACCTTCAAATAGAAGACGTCACAAAAACAGTTTTTGAACCAACGAAGGAAAGAGAACTAAATCCAAGGAAAAAGGAAGTCTTCTCAAGAACCGATGAAAGCTCCACGTTATTCGAGTGTTCATTTCCAGGATGCACACAGATTTTTGATTTGTTTTCGGATCTTGAATTACACCTTGATGTAGGCGAACACACTACAAATCCGGAACAGACGAGGAAGAGCGAAAGTTTATACGACAAAATCAAAAGAGAATGGGCAGAGAAATTTGTGTCAGTTGATGTAGCCATGAAAACATCTTCTGCAACTATGGCGCTTTCCTCTTCTGAGTCAGGGAAAGTGCAACCCCTCCAAATGGGCTGGGCACTTAGTAAGGCCCACACAGGTTCTACTCGATTTTCTCCTCGAGTGAAAGAATATCTGACGGCCAAATTTGAGATTGGAGAACGAACAGGCCGTAAAGCAGATCCTGCCCAGGTTGAAAAGGATACGAGAACTGCTCGAAACCAATCAAACGAGAGACTCTTCAGTTGCAAAGAGTGGTTAATGAAATCACAGATACAAAGCTTTTTCTCCCGGCTTGCAGCATCCAGGCGTAAAGGAAAAGGAATTCTTGGACTATCAGTGGAACTGGAGGAAGATGTGGAGTGTCTTGAGGAAGATGCTGAGCGTAAGGACTTAGTGGGAAAGATAACTGATGAAGTTGGGCTCAAGCATCCGATCACCTTTGACATCTATGATCTGTGTGAATTGCATCACCGCAACAAGCTTTCAGCTTTCAATATTCCAATGCTGAAAAACATTCTTTCTCAGCTTGAAGTCATTTCAAGTCTAAAGAGAAAAAAGCAAACCTAGTGAGAAAACTTGGTGAGGTTGTCAGTGAATGCGGGTGTGATGCCTCCCTCTACGAGTGCTGAGTTCACTGTTTTACCGATCAAGATAGTCCATGGTTGCGTTACCCCCAGCGTTTTCTTGCCGGTAGCTATTCCAAAACCAGACTGGGGAGTAGAGCTGTTTGCCTAATTCCATTTCTTAACTTCTGGCTCGCAGTGATAGCTATGCAGTTGGCCCCTCTCTAAAGTAACGGTCACAGATTCAGATAGCTGAGAATTAAGCTGAACAGGAAATAAATTCCACCAATAAAATGAGCACCTCGTCTTTGGCAGTCTTAGGGATGTTCAAGCAAGCAGGTGTTGTTTTAGCTTAGAAGAGGAAAATTAAAAATTTGATAATTTAAAGATGTCTGTTACTAGGGCTAAACTTGGAAAATTTTGGACGCGCATCAGTTCCGTCGAGAGTTTAGGTCGGTGTATTTAAAATTTTACTGTTCAGTATTTCTTGCTATGGGCTTCGCGTATCCCAGATATCGATATAAATTTCAGTCGCCATTTTGGAGAAGGGTCTCTTTTCCATGAATCAAGTGCCCGACTTTCCCGACCACCTCAACGTGCAATCCAGTCCTTTGTTTCTTTCCGTGACAGTGAATACGAGGACTGGGAACGAAAGAGAGACCAACACACAACGCGGTTGGCATTACATTTTCAGGTTGTCTCACTATTTTCGATTGATATCATGAACAAATTGTACTTATATATCTACATCATTCACAAGAGCAATCTGCATGGGCCAACCAGGCCTCAATTCAATCGTGGGTGGATTATGCGGGCTACGAACACATCACGTTCGCTACGAATGAATACGGCCATTACAAACAAGATCGAGACGTCGATAAAAATTTGTCGCTAGAGAGAGAATACACGCAATCGATGGTTTACAGAATCCAGTGATGATTTACTCCAACAAACGGCTACAGCTGAAACAAGAAAGACATGAGAAATGATAAACTTACCCGAGTAATCTGATAAGGCGAGTGTTTGTTTTTTTGGACATGTTTTCGAAATTTCTTGAAATTCGAACGGTTATAAAATCTGTAAGCTTCCAGTGCATACAAATTTTATCATAACTTCGAATTTGTGGTCATTTCTAGCTTCTATCTACTTAGGAAGGAAGTTCCAAACAGGTGCCACATTTTTTTTACGCACCCTCAAAGTTGAGCTATTTTCATGTTTTGATTGGGGCCTGATTATGAGTTTCGAAAAACGCATTATCACCGTTAAAGTAACAAAGTGATTTATACGTTTGATATGGGTAGGTAAACCGCAAAGGTGTATCTGGAAATCAAATGCAGAATTGGGTCTCTTCAGCTAATTGTCAGTTTATTATAGCAACGGTAACTTGCGTGATTTCTTCAGTTTTCAGGCTGAGATAACCAGCAGAGACCAGCAAGAATTTTGATAAATCGTAAAAAAAAAATAAAAAACTCCTTTCCAGTCAAATGAAATGCATTTTTGTTATTACTACGGTAAAGGCTTTTAAATTGTGGCAAATAAAAAAACGTTTATTTTTCAGTCCAAAATCACTGGTCGTTCCTTAGAGAGACAGCCTCTTGATGTTATATAGTTTATATTTTATTCTTGTGAATTCTCTTCAGGACTCAAATATTGAAAGAACCCAGTATATATTTGTTTCTTGCTCCTTCATGTTTTGCCGCTTAAGATTCTCAGCTACTAACCTGTCATTAGAGCAGCCAATGCTGGTGTGGTACCATCACCCACGACGGAGTAACCATTAAGGAACACGCTCTTCATTTCGTTTGTCATGAACCTGTAAGCCTCTGGGAGCGCTCGGTGAAAATGTGCCGCCGACAATGAATCAATGCCTATAATAACCACACTCAGTGGAAGACCAGATTGTTTGCTGTATTCCTGAGGTGGGGACCTGGAGAGGACTTGGGCGTGGTACTCCACGTGTCTTTTGCCTTGTGAGGTTGAAAGTTGAACGCGAATGAACTCTGATTCTAGGTTGAATTGACGCCTCTGTGCTTCAAGGCTGATTTCATTTCCAAGTTCGAATCCCCAGTCTTTGTGTGGTGGTCGAAAGATAGGTTGGTATAGCAAGGAAGTAATGTTACCAGCTACATAAAGAAACGAAGAACATTAACGATTTAAAAAGCGTATAAAAGAAATAAAACACTTCGCAGACAGTAGTTCAGCTACTTAGTGGTTGATCTATTTTAGACAAGTCTTTTGGTTGCCTTACAAGTATGAAATTCCTTCAAAAGCTTTCTACTTTACTACGCCATTATAGAATAGGGGTCTTTCAAAGCGAATCAGTACTTGCTCACATCAAGGAGTTACAGACTATTTCCGAGTTCACGTCAGCCTCTTTTTCAAAGCGACTCTCCATGCGAAAGTTTTGTGATGGTAATAAGTTTTACTTTGCATATGAATTAAAACTCATTTTCATAAGAAAGATTTTGCGCTTAGACTCTTTGTGAAGAAGAGGCTGAAATGAACTCGAAAATGGCCTATTGAGTTTTAGTATCACCCAACTAGTGGACTAGTGCAAATCCTGCATTTTCATTGGCTACGCTACTAGAGGACTATTAGTAATAGTCCTCGAGTAGCGAAAAGCGTGACCCTTTCTTTTGTTTTATTCCCAAATAAATATTTCTTCAACTTGCATTTTCTAACTTTATCATTACCTTTTCTGTCCGACTAGTTGGGTGATACTAAAACAATTAGACCCTTCGCCCTCAAGGGCCACGGGTCAATAGCCCATTCGGCTTCGCCTCATGGGCTATTGACCCGTAGCCCTTGGGGGCTACGGGTCTAATTGTTAAGTATCACGTTTATTTGGTTGAGCCATTTTCTTACCTTTACTTGCATCCTCAGTTAGCTCTAAGACTCCCTTCCGATATCGCGTCAGCTGAGAACCTGGGCATCGAAGTGTTTTTGGTTTCTTAATAAGTTTAGTTATACTTTCATCGTTCGGGTCCAGGTCAGGAAGGCGGCATTCGTCCGAAAAGGACTCGAACTGGCCTGGAAGTATCGTGCAGTTCCCATTTTGGGCATTTTGAGCGTGTGCCCTCTTTATAAATAGGGTTAGGCCATCAGTTAAAACCATTTTGTTCTCTAGTTCTCCTTTTAGGAAAACGTTTCCAGACTCTGAATAAACAAACCCCTTGCAGCGGGAACCGTACGAATTACAAATTGTTTTCGCCTCCTCTAGGCTTGGCACTGTGAGATCATTACAATTTTCATTTGCTCTGCAAATAATATCTCCTCCGGGAAGATCCATCTGATTTTCCTGTGAGAAAATACAAAGTAAAGCGAGTATCACCAAGGTTTCACGAGCCAGTGTCCTTACATCACAGCAGCAGTTGCATGCCTACGCCAACCTGGTGAAACGGCATGAATTGAAACGAAAAAATAGAATTATTTTTCACATTCAGTTACCTGGACGTATAGGCTCATTTCGTCTTCCTTTTGGAAACTGGGACTGGGTATATCATTTGCCAGTTTCTTGACTACATCCACCTATTTTAGAGGACAACTATGCGGTCATTGGTGTGCCTTCCCGTGAGGGAACATGTCAGTCCACTGTTAACAGGATATAAGGGAACCAATATAGGTGGTTTGCAACCAATATGTAGGGGCAGGGATCACAATGGTGAAATGTACAACTACTGGTGGACGAACAGTGAAAGCTAATGAGAGATCTATTCTTTTTGTCCACCAACATGGCGGCGATGAAGTAACGTGAAAACCAGCTATAGCTCTATGTTGACTTTGCAGGTTTTAATAAACTATGCGCGCATGCTTGTATCACATGACCCACAAGTCACCTTTATCTCGAACCAGTCCTCAGTTTTCTATGTCAGGAAGAAGCAAGAGACGGCTGGGGTCGCAGTGCGACCCAGAAGTGGTCACCTTGTTTTATGCGTTACCCTTTTAGGGTTTCTGAAGAATTCTAGAAACATCCTAGTAAGTTAAATATATACTTATAGAAATGCAGTTTGTAATAAAGACGGAGAAAATACATCAGATACAAATCCACGATGTGACCAGGCCTTTACACATGCGTCTTACGAAGCAACATTAACCGGGAAATGGTAACTACGTCTATAGAGCAAAGTTCTTCGTGCCAATAGTTCCTCTTTAATGATAGTTACCTGGTGTGATGATGGTTTTCTCGCAAGCTCTTCCCTGTGTGGAGTCTTGAGCGAAGACAAGGTCAAGCTCGTGAGATACAGAATTCCCATTAGCAAGCAAAACAACACGGTGGTACGCGTTCGGCCACGCCAGAAGAGACGGATTAGAAAACGTTTCAGTATCATTCTGCGAACAGACGAAAAATGAAACAGTGAGATAAATCTCAATACTGCCCAGGGCCTGGGTTAGCGATATAGGTTTGGGTCACACTTAGCCGGTATTAGCAATAACCCTGCTTCGAAGAACTCGGCCTAAGCTTGCGTTTCTCGGAAGCTCCTAAAATTTTCGGTGGTATTTCGGGGGCCAAAATTCCTATTTTCAAGGGAATACATTTTAAGGCATGAAACGTTTCAATTATTTTGCTTTTTCTCAGCTTGAAAACGCGTTAAAAAACTAGCTTTTCAGTGAGGACAAACGAATCAAAAATGGCTTTTCGGGAGTTCTTAGAAACGGGCCCCGGCCAGGTGTTTAACACATACAATAGTAGTAATGAGACAACATAAACATAGCAGTATCAGCAGTGACACGGAAGGAATACTATTAACAGCAACCGCAGTAAGAGTTCCCTTGATCAAATTGGTCCTGATAGGAAAACGTATTATGAAAAAAGTCGCAAAAAGCCCAATAATCGTTTCAAAAGACTGTTGAAACAGCGTATTATCCTGTGCGCTTTTCAAATTCGCAACTGCGACGAGACAAAGAAATAGTCTGATGCGTTCAGCTGATATCTGATTGGCTCAATTGTTTTGTTGCCAAGGAACAAATTTAGCTCAAGAATTTGGCATCAGCAGGCAGCAGATCTCTGACATACGGAAGAACATAATTTACTGACAGCATCGAGACAAGCGAAGGATTAAAACGAAAGTCCCTGAAGCTGGCCGATGATGAGCAGTTGGATAAAGCCCTGTACGCCTGGTTTATTCAACAAAGATCTACTGGGAGACCGATTTCAGGTCTGCTTCTTCAAGAGAAAGCGAAACATTTCTCTACGCAGTTAAACACAGTGACGGCCGATCGCGAATTCAAAGCATCAACTGCTGGCTAGAAAATGGCATAAGGAACCTCAGCATTCAAGGCGAGAAACTTTCAGCAGCAGAAGAAACTGTTGATTTCTATGGGGCGCCGTATTGGACATTATTGCGATGTGTC
>BLFK01000990.1:225415-238908 GCA_014634185.1 Astreopora myriophthalma | reverse complement strand
TAAATTGCAGAAATTGCAGAATCGTGCCGCTCGTGTTCTGACTTTCTCTAACTATGACTGCAGTACTAGTGGATTATTTCAAAATTTAAAGTGGACGAAACTTGTCCATCAGCGCGCAGTCAGTAAGGCAATAATGATGCATTGCATTGTAAATAACACTGCTCCAGAATACCTGACTTCGCGTTTTGTTCGTCGCTGCGACTTAACTAGCTATAACCTCAGGCAGAACGAATACAAGCTTGCTGTTCCGCAACCCCGCACTGAATTTTATAAAAGAAGTCTTTCCTACAGCGGAAGTGTGTTATGGAACGGCTTGCCTTTGGAGGTGCGGCAATTGACATCCCCTAGTATATTTAAGGGAAAATTAAGAGACATACATTTTGATCTACAAATACTTAATTAACGATATTTTGTTTTTACACACGGCCTCCTTGTAAAGCAGGTGTTTTCTTTTTATCTTTTTATTTTAGTTTTTATCTTAGTTTTAGATTAGTTAGGAAGTTAGTTTTCTATACTTCAATGTAATGTATACCTGAAGGAAACACCGTGTTTAAATAAAGCTACTTACTTACTTACTTGTCAAATAAAATGCTAAACGTCAAAAATACATGCCAAACTTTTTATTTCATATGGTACGTTTGTTGGAACCATAGCAAACTCCGAAAATTCATTCCGAACTCACATCTCCGTTTCCTTTTTGCCACCAAGACATTCTAAACTGCATTCCGTGTGCTAAACTTTATTTCGCGTGCTAAACTTTATTTCGTATGGTATGATGCATAGGAGTTCTTAGAAACGGGCCCCGGCCAGGTGTTTAACACATACAATAGTAGTAATGAGACAACATAAACATAGGAGTATCAGCAGTGACACGGAAGGAATACTATTAACAGCAACCGAGCAACGTCGAATGCCCTCTGGTGATGTTCAAGTGAAGTGAAGATCCATGATAAGCAAGTTTTGGGGAAAGCTTTGCCTTTCGAGGATAAAAATACTTTTTTTTGTATCAAACAAGAGCACGATCTAAGGTTAATTTACGAAAACTGAGGTGATGAGGAAGTTGGAGGAGTCATGGTATCGTTGAGAATTGGTTATCAATCAAGTTTATGTTCAAATACCGACTGATCTACAAGGACGTTCGCAAGGTAGATCACCGATGCCAGCAAAGCCTCATCAAGAAAGTTACTGAGGTATTCAATTCATCCCACTCGGCATACCACTATTTATTTGTTGCCCCCTCAGTTGTGAATTTATTTTCTTGACTTGTATGCTATCCCACTCACCAGAGGTGATGGAGCATATTACAGGTGCAAGTCTGAACTAAACTAGGCACTCACAATAAACTAAATAAACTGAATCGGCACCTAGAGATGCTTCTGAAGGATATGAATAGTTGATCAAAACATGAATTTCGAGACCAGAGATTTCCTTAATTAGAACCTGAACTCCATTTAAGACGTTGTTCTTTCCGCTGGAAAGTTACTTATGCCGAGTCTCGGAGAAACTTTTCTCAAGTGTTACGATTATTTCGAATTAAAAGTAAAATAGCATACCTTTTTGTAAAAGCCACAGTAAGAGCAGTAAGAGTTCCCTACTAGTTGATCAAATTAGTCCTGATACCAAAACGTATTATGAAAATGAGATCTCGGTGCGGTGATTTTTTTTAACGTCATCTTTCCATGTGGTGCGAATCTAACAATGGACGTCAAGGCAACGTCCGAACTTAAGAAACATGCAACGTGATCGCTTGAAATTCAATAATAGCCTCCACAAACAAGGCAAGTTGTTTTCGATAACTTTTTAATTGTCAGTCGAAGACAAAATATTATTTAAGTGAATAAACTTATCACTGACCAAAAAAAAAAAAAGAGAAAGATAATCGACAAACTATACTTTTTTCAGGCTCGTCGTCTAACAAAGGCTCAAGCTTTTAAAGGTCATTTTGTGATTTATATGTAGCCACTACGTCCTCCAAGTGGTACGTGCATGTATCAGACCATTAGCGAATTCACGCATGCGCAAACGTCAATCTAAAAAAGTACCACAAATAAAAATCTGGATCTGGACGTGTTGTCTGAGCGGTGTACCATGGCGAGTCTCCCCGAGATTTCGGCCCTTGGATCGCTTATACCAACCCCCAGTTCATCGCTGCTCTCAGATACCCGTCCACGGCAGCCTGTCTGCCCCCGACGTGACAGTGGTGAGGGAGAGAAACGTCGGCCCCTAGACCACATGTGACAGATCCCCTTCGTACTCACGGCTCGGTTCCGGTTAACCTAATACAGGATTTCGAACGATATGTATCCGAGATTGTAGTAAGAGCAAGTCCAGGCCAGAATTTCGTAGCACATAACTTTATCAGTGCCGCAAATATCGGCAAGCGATCTTTCTACCTCGATTTACAGAACAAAGTTACTGAACAATTGCACAAATTATCCCTTCCTACTGCGAAACTGTATTCCTACAATACACGATCCTCAGTCTCTGAGAATTTTTGCCGATACAAAAGGCGGGACCCGAAGTCAAAAGGAATTCGTTTTCAAGACTTGGAGCAAGACTGTGAAATGAGATACTAACAAAAATTCGGGTGCTCCCCAAAGTCGTATTCAAAAAGAAAATTCAGACTTCATTGCTTAGTATTTTAGAGTGTGAAGACTCGTACGTAGAGTTAGAATCTATATCTAATTCGAAATCATATGTAGCTGTTTATTTTCACTTAGTTATTTGTGCCTGTGAATGAAAGCGTGCATTACTTTTTACTTCATTTTTCTCTTTTCTTTCTTCTTTTCATAGTATCCTCAAGTTCAATTTTGTATTTTTCATCTCATAGATCTTCCTTCTCTACTTGTATTTTAGCAGTCTTTTCCTTCCTTTTAGTTACTCACCTGGCCCGCCTAGATTAGCTCTGCTACCTGCGGTGCCAAATTGATATGTACGTAATATTTAGCTGAAATCAATGAAGTCTTGTCTTGGACCTCGATCATATATGTGAAAATCTGTGTTTAACCGTGTCGAGCCCAGTAGTACCTGTGCATAGCCCTCTATAGCCACATAGCCCTGTACAGCCGTGTATAGCACAGTGTAGCAGTGTACGGCCCTGTATGTCCCTTTAAAGTTCGGTATAGCCCAGCATATCCTCGTGTAGATATGTTTAGCTGTGCGTAATCCCTGTATATCCGCATATATAGCCCAGTACAGCTGTCTATACAACTGTATCGCTGTGTACAACGGAGTGCAGCGATGTACGGCGCTGTCATCTTCTTTGCTCATTTCGGGCTAAATGCTAAGGTTAACTAACCCCTTAGCAAAATGGCCGATTTCTCTGCCTTTGCGTTTATGGCCACAACTTTCCTCCAACGCAAAGACGCCCTTTTAATCTCACTTTAAACCAGAGGCCTTAAACGTTTGAAAGTTCATTATAGGGCTATTAGACCTCGTTTTCATGGCATTTTACACTCTAAATTTGGTCTCATCTTTTTGCTCATTTCGGGCTAAATGGTAAGGTTAACCCCTTAGAAAAATGGCCAAAAATAGCCCATTTCACTGCCTTTGCGTTTCGTCGCGTTCACCTCCAGGTTTACTCTACTTTTATGTGCATGCCTCGTCTTGCCCGGTCTAATTTTCAGAGTTACGCATGTGCATTAGACCCCAATTGCTAATTTGAGGCCAACCGTTTATGGTCATAGCCCTCTCGGAACCATAACTTGGGTTCCTCTGCCCAAGTAACAAGACACCACGCAGCATGAACTCAATAATTTTTAATAGATGTGTATAAGTATACTACATTTTTGAAAGTGGCCATAACGTGGAGCCGGCAACTATTACATATATCTTATTAACCAAGCGCGAGGGCCGTACTGGGAGAATATCGGCCCGAGGTCTTGACAGTACGGACCGAGCGCTGCGACGTCCGTACAAAAAAGACCGAGGGCCGATATTCTCCCAGTACGGTCCCGAGCAAGCTTGGTTAATAAGAGATTTATTATACGACTGAAGAAAGCTTTGAAGGTTTTTTTCACAAATTCTATGTAACATTATGCGGAAAATGAACAGGATAAAAAGGACCCGATTCTGAGAGCTTAGCATGTGTACATTTTACGGCAGATGAAATATGCTTTCAGTTTTGTCTTTAAGAACAAACAAAATAACGTAACGCGCAAGTTCTTCATGTTGTTTTGAAGTGTAAGCCATTTTCGAAAGATTTCGTCCTCGTCCGCCATCTTAATTTCGAGTTCAAAGGGATCATTCGGGACAATGCCCGGTCCAATACTTAGAGAATATTGGACCGGTAATAGAGCATTTTGAATGATTTTAGTTATTGGCCCTCTGACTGCCTGAGTCGTGTAATAAAAATTCTAATTTTCTTACTATTTAATTCAGTGCATTTTAAGCGTAAAACTGATTAAAGTAATTCATATCTTAGAACATCTGATTTACGTCACTGGTTATAACTCTATAATATAGCAATACTTTAGAATAATGTATTTATCGTAATATATAAAGGTAAAATTCCAATTAATTCTGTTGTTGTAAATTAAAACTACAATCTGTATTATACGTCCCCTTTATGAACTTGCAGCGCAAAGCAAATCACCGCTCTCGGCTTGCAGATAGCTACAATATTTAAATAAAAATTCACTAGAATAAAAGGATACTAGTTTCTAGTTTTTGCTGCTTGAGACAATACACGATGACAGGTCACTGCCTTTATAACAATCTCTGGTGATTGATCGACAAATCCTCCTGGATCTGTAAACCCCTTACATATTGAAGAACCAGAACTTACTAGATAAAGTTCTCGGTAGGATATTTTAAGTTCTATTCGTGGGGACACGAAATTTTGCAAATTAACAAGTTAAATTACACGGATCTCAACGTCTACTCGAATTCATATTCCACTAATGAAAGGCCGGAAACTCCCGCAAACGACATGTACATATTTCTTGAGTTGTTTTATATCCAAACTACTGCGTGATTTTTTCATTTGTGTTTTATATTCCGAAGTCCTGTGTGACTCTTTCACTTGTCTTCTATATATTCCTTAAAGAAAGAAAGCTTCTGCACAACTTCGATTCATTTTCGTAATTTGCTAACTTCATGTCCCCAAATGTATATTTGTAAACTATGATTTCGGTCATTTAAATGATAAAAATTTGCTCTGATCATAAGTTAAGTTTTACGTTCAAAAAAATTTGCGATGCAATCGCAAATATACTTTCGGCACTCAGCTGAAAACTGCTCAAATAGTGAGATTAAAACTCTTCCATGGGTCGATGTCATGAAAACCTCTTTTTCCCTCATGGAAGACTATGTACTTATTGACTGAGTGGGAGGGCCGGACGGGAAAATATTCGGCCCGAGGTTATGGCGTGCGCCATGACCGAGGGCCAAATATTTTCCCGTCCGGCCCGACCTAACTCAGTCAATAAGCATTTTATCATATGACCACCGCGCTTCAGTTCGCATCTCGCGAAGAGCCGCACGCGATCCTAGCAGGGCCGCACGGCCTTTTCCGGCCCTGCTCGCGCCATCGCGTACGGCCCTCATACGGGGATTTTCTCAATAGTTTTGCAATGAAAGCGCGCGCGGGGCCGTACGGGTCATATGATAAAAGCAAATATTTGTAAAAGAGATCATCTGAATAAAACTATCAAACTGTTCATCCTGCCAATAGTTCATAGGTCCGCCGTCGCTGTTCAATCCATTAAGCCGCCTTTAAGCGAGATTGCTTGAATACATGCTTAGTATGCGTGCAAAGTTGGCGGTGATTTTTCAACAGTCCACCTCAAGTTGTCAAACCTGACGAAAAGCAGAAGTCTAAATGCATGTACTTTGCATACTTTAAGAAGATAGACTTTTGAACCAATCTTTTGAATTATTACTCATAATTCAGCGACATTTTCCACTAAAAGCGTTTCAGGGAAGTTGCCATCTTGTTCTCGCCAGCCAAATCCATATTACCCGGCGAGTATTTATCACTAATACTTAGTATCCACTAAAGTATGAAAAAGAAATCACAAGTGATCTGCCTGACACAATTATAAGCATCCAAAGCTGATCCTACCCCTTTCGTCAGTCAGAATGTCTTGACCAACAAAGCAGCTGCCGTCAATCGGCTTTAAAATAACAAAACTTCTTTCTTGCGTGCTTGTTGTTTCCATTTTGGCAGTCGATGAAACTCCTCTCTTGAGAGGGAGAACACTTTTTCAAACTCGTCTTCGGAGAGGTAAGTCTAGGGAACGGAAAGCAAGTTTTAATATACCAAGAGGTTTGCCAGCAGATTGCATGGCAAAACACTGTTCTGTGGTGTTAAGTAACCCGTTTGTCGAAAGCCCCGAAACTTTTCGGACGTATTTCGGGAGCCATAATTCCCTCGGTATCTTGAAAAGCAAAAGGCGTTTTAAGCCATGAAACTTGGTTTGTTCTTTCCTATCTAGAAAGCCTGTTAACAGGCCAGGTTTTCAGAAAAAGCGGATTGCAGTTTTACAAATTGCTTTTCAGGACTTTGGAGAAACGGGCCCCCGGAGAGGAAGAACCGTATCCAAAAACGTGAAAGACGAGTCCATACCTCGAGTTTGGTCTTGTCCACTCCACGTGGTAATTTGTAATTTGTAGTCACGAGATCTTTGTAACGGAATACCTACCAATGAGATGCAGAATTCACGCATAACGGAGAATAATAGAGCATAACAAAAGGGTATTGTACAATGATTAGAACTGATTTTAGGAGATAACAAAGACTTGATAACTTATTCACATATGGTGCGTTTTATTCGACAGGAAATAGATGACAACTGGTTTGCCCTCAAATCCCAAATTCCCACAATTCATTTTAAGAAAATGACTGTGTCTTTGATTATGTATTTTTCGAGATTGATTAACTATAAATTAGTTTCATCGAATCAATAATTACTTAGAACTGTTGTATAGTATGATGACTTAAAAGCAATCCACACCAGCGAGTACCACGGACATTGGGCTAGGAATGGCCTTTGATTTCTCAAAAGGACCCCACGGTTTAGACAATGGAATTAGAAATAACTTTTATAGCATATTTAGTATAAGATAATTAAACGATATTTATAAATTCTTCAAGATAGTTTTAAGTATTATTATGTATTTCTCTGTACTAGGGATAATGCACGGCTCCTTGGAAGACCACTTTTGTGATGAGGATTCCGTGGTTAAAAAGTTTTGTTGTTGTTGTATTCATTTCACCTATTATAAAAACAAATGAAAAGGGAGAATGTACAGAAAAATATCCTCTGGATTTAAATGACTTCCATACCCACTCCTCCCTGCGGTACGTAGTTACCTGGGACATGTTATCATCTCTGTCAAATTCTTGACCAAAGGGGGCGGATCCTAGAAACATGGCTACACATCACACATACTTCGTGGCACATAACTTCCAAATTGACGTATAATTCGAATTTTATATCAAAGAAGCTTGGGATGACTTTCATGACATTGCTATTAAAGTTCGGAGGGAGAGAGGAAGGAAAAAGGGAAGGTCAGTACAGGAAAGAGACAGAGGAGAAAACAACAGAGTGATGGAGATAAAAAATGAAGAATGGGGAAAGGCCAGCGGTGAGGGGAGATGTAGTGCTCTAGTGAAGATAAAGTTGATACATGCCTATTGACTGCTGTGCTGCATCATTCAGACTTTCCTTTAAATGAAGGTCGAAAAACCAAGTTAATGTCAAGCGTACTCATGTCGTTCACGCAAACAATCCACAGAATTTATGCCCCTCAATCAAACCACTAAATCAGTGCTCCAAATTTAGAGATACTGTAAGAGTTTTGTACATGTATGTTTCTATACCTCATTTCTTGGAATGATCTCTCTGTATGGAGAACCATCTAATTAATAAGGAAAAACATAAACAAATCATAAGAGAGAATTCTAAACGGGAGTTATTTTCATGATAACAAAATGAATTTCCTCATTCTCAACTGCTTCCAAATTTAAAAGAATTAATTTTTAATTTTGCTGGAGCACAGATCCACTCTCTCACGGACTGTTGGATTGTTTGAAACAGACCTGGATTATTATTGTACACTTACATGATACAGAGTCTTTTGGCACATAATAACTTGGTTGATATACAGGCTTTTCTTCCTGAAAAGAATGTCAGAAGACCATGTTGTGGACTTACGAAAACTGTGACAACCAATATTGTTGTTGATAAGAGTACAGGCAATGCTATACCACATTCAATTCGTTTTTACCACAATATCAACATCAAATTTTAAAGTTATCCATGTCTGAGAGCTGAAAAAGGCATTGTGTGACGCATTGATGCGAGCAGCGTTGTCTAGACTCTTATCGACAATGGCAAATTAGCCAATCAGATTGCAAGATTACTAGCAATTGTGGTCAAAATAATAATTAGACTGATTTCACGTGTAGCAAATGGTTGCGAGGTGGTTTGCATCACTGACCTGAACATGGTTTCGTGGCTCGGTTTGGTAAGGTCCTTCTTCTCTCTGAGGTGAATATTTCACTTTCCAGTCTGTTGTACGACTTGCTGAGGTGCGTGTAGGTGGGGAGGGACGCAGGGCTTCATCACCTGTTGGATATCACCGCAGTTGAATTTAAGATCAGCAGCCTGAAGATCATTCAACAGTATGCAAGTCTGAACTATTCCATTCATTCCACGTTTTCTTACCATTGCGAATATATCTATCCCTTGGAGCAGTCTGGGAAGAAAACAAATTAGGAAAACTTAAATTATAAACTCACAACAACAAACCATAATTACCAGTATAGTTTTGTAACAAAGTGAACATTAATTACTGCTTCATGTTGAGCAACAAGTAAAAACTGAGAAATACATGTATGCGACATGAGTAGTAATGACTATTATGAGTATTATTATATGGCAAGCCTGGCGAGCGGGCAAGATGAAGTGAATTCTGTGCTCTGATTGGCTGTAAGACAGGCCGATCTTGCCAGCTCGGGACTGCCCGTTTCCCGTGCAAGAATAAAAAATTGCATAAAGCGGACTTACAAAGTTCGTAACTTTTGACAATATCGGCAAAATGGAGTCGAAAAGGCAGGAGAAGACAGTCAAGAACAAACAAAACATAGACGAGTTTCGAGAAATACAAAAATTAAAACAAAAAGTGATATGAAGGCATGAAAACGGTTTTGTCTTAAGGAAAACGAGAGAGAGGTATAGCCATATAATAAATCCTTTATTAACCAAGCTTGTGTGGTCAAGATGGCTGGACATTACATTTAATACATACCAGTGCACGGTAATAACGACTCATGTCCATTACATATGCGTTATTGACTAAACGTGAGGTCAAGATGGCTGGATATTGGCCAAGTTCTCTTTTTGTGTTTTTATGGACCAAGACGATGTAACAGTGAGTTACATGAAAATTACACAGATTCTAAAGAAGTAAGCTTTCTTGTTTTGTTGTTGTTTCTAGTTAAGAGCTCTGTTATATTGATGGGTTGCTTACTGTATATTTGAGCCCCAAATTTTTGTTAATTTTATCTTCTTCACCCATAACATTCCTATCTTAGTGAACAAAGGGAAAGATAATAAATTTCTATATTGACTTGATATTCTCAACACTCACTGGATAACCATCCAGTTCTCCATTCTGAGCAGCTACCATGCTACAATCTGGATGCCATATTTCAGAGCCTACAAACCAAAAATGAACACAGTATTAAATCATATGTCAGAACTAACAAGTTCACTTTCAAAGTGCTTTGCCACACATCTCCTTACCCTGCAAAAACATTTCCTGTCCCTCACCAAAGACTCCATGACATCGTGCACACCTTGAACACTGGGGGTGATAATGTTTCTCACCTGCCTAGAATGTTCATTGAAATAAAATCTTTGTATTCCATTAAGAATAGTACAGTTGCTGGAGCAGTGTGCGGTGCAATTGCATGGCTTTGAGTCCCATTCAAACCTGGATTTTTTTTCAGGCTTCTCTGCATATGCTTTGTTAACTGTGATGATCATACGTAAATTCATCACATATCCACAGTTCAAATATATAAAAATTTCATATATTCTCCATCATGCTATAAGGACGATGTGCAATAGCAGCATAAAAGAAATCTTGTATTGCAATACCATAATATAATAAGAACTGTTGAGTTTCATATGCTAGTTTAATGTCTGATCAAATTTCATACAGGGTTTGTACATGTCCCTTTTGGGGGGTAAAAAATTAATGGCCTTTTCAAGGACTTTGCAATTTTCAAGGCCTCGATGCAGTGCGAAATCAAATCAATGGAATAGGGTTTTTATTCCCTGCTGACAGAGGTCTCTCTAGCATGACAGGAGGGAGCTCTCCCCCTCCTGTCGCGCTAGAGAGACCTCTGTCAGCAGGGAAAGGTTTTTAGTGGTCTTTTTTTTACCATTTTGTGTTGTTACTTCTTTGCCAGAAACATTTTTTTCTATTAGCCACTTGACAATCTGGGTTGGATGCAGTGAGCAACAAATTTCAAGGACTTTCCAGGACCAAATGCAATTTTCCAGGACTTTGAGGGGAACTCATGTGTGAACCCTTTTCCTGTGTCCAAGCAGGTATGAACGCTCTCATATACTGGCAAGGATGAAAGTTGTTTCCAGCAATAATTATATACATTACTGCCCATTACTTCCACAGTTCCATTTTTTTTTTACAGTAAAGTAGTGTAGAATAGATAAAATGCACCCTTCTCCCATGTTACAAAAAGCCCATTTTTTGATCAATGATTACAGCTGAGCTCCTTTACTTGCAAGAAGACCAACTGGCCTCCTGTTTGAAGTCAATTTGCCTTGAATGGTAACCTAGACTAGTCAATTTCCACTTACACTATCCCATCAATCAGAGTGACGTCAGTCTATTAAATCAGTACTCTTATACCAAGGTGGCTCTTTAAATTACCCAAAACTAAATCATCTAAGATCTTTGTAACCACTGATCAACATTGACACCTGCAACACTTTCCCAATGATGTAGCCACCACATCCGGCACATGTTACACCAAACTCAGCTTGGTAGTCTTTTTCGCAGTATGGCTGGCCATCCCTAAAATAATAATCAACACTTTTTTTGCTAACTGTATCCAGAGTCCCCCTGGTATCTTCAGTTTCAATTAAATGATAGTAACAATAATAACTTATAAACTATCTGTTTATAACAATATCTCAATGCTTTGTACTGTCAACTAAACTTTATTAAAAAGGAATAATCTAAAGCAAAAAAAGAACATATTGGGATCAGCGTCATGATGTTTCCACTTCTATAATAACAGTGCATGTAAATAATTATTTTTATTGTATCAACATACTAACAGCTTCAAGCTCACCTGCCCATGTACTCGCCAGCCAGCAAACGGCCACATTTAGTGCATGTAAAACACCACAGGTGCCATTGTTTCTCCAAAGCTAATAATGACTGCCCACTACGAATATCCTCTTCACATCCAGCACATTCTGTGGACAAACACCAACCATATCAACAAGCCTGTTGTTACTTTTCATAGATAACAATATTAATCACATCCTGTGATTTGAAGATAATATTTTAAGCAACATCATGCCGTCACCATAGTTAGCTGCTATGGTATATTGTCTACAGGTGTCTTTCAATACAGCATTGTATTGGAATATTTCTTTCCCCCGCCCAATAGGTGCTGGCTCTCAAATTATATTTTGTTAGATTTCCTCCAATCCAGTTCTCTTTGACAAGTTCTGCAAATGTTGATTAATTAAACAAAAATTATTGAAGCAACTGAAGTACAAACAACATACTTTCAAGTCTTTGCGCCCTTGTATCATTCACTGGCTCCTTTGCACTGCACTTCTGGCAGATGTAGTCATTGCCTCTTAACACAACTTTCTCACCAGGAGGAAATGGATTTCTGTAACAGAGGTGACAGTGTATGTCAAGCAATTTGCAACATGTAAAAGATTTTAGGTGCAATGAGCCCACGCTATTTACTGGACAAATCTTGCAGGACTAGTGACTACTGATCCCCTGCATAGCATTCCTTTTCCTCATGCAAATACATGATCAAGACAGCTGAAACAAGGACTTAAAATTAAAAAAAAAAGTTTTCCCAAGTAGCAAATTTATTTCTTCATAGTGTAAATTCTGGGAATATACTGTAAATAACATTTAATTCCTGGTCACAATTCCTGGTCTGCGTATATAAGAATACAAAGAAGAGGACATCTGGAAACTGCAACATTTATATTATATACTATTTATTTTTATTATTTTAAATCATTTTTTAATTTATATATTTTATATTTTATTTATTTCTTTATTTTTCATATTAAATTTAACCTTCTGCAACATACTTCACTCTTATTAATAAGTGTTATATGTACATGTGGTCAACAAATAAAACGTCTTCTTACCTACAACTGGTGCAGACAAAGCACCTCTCGTGATATGCATTCCCACCAACATTGATCCCTTCACCTTCCAAAAACAGATGACAAACATTGCACTTTGTGCCAAAACGTTCTTGAAAATCTTCAGGACAGAAGTATTGATCGTTTTGTACAAAGAAACCCACATTGGCTAGGTCTTTGCCACATACTGCAAAAAAGATAACAACAACAGAACTTTAACAACTTGGGCTACATCCTTCCATTCATGAATAATCGTGCTACAGCCTGATATATACACAGTAGAAGACAAGTAGCACAGATGTTGCCCTTAAAAAATGTACCTGCTTTTCAAGGCTACAGTGATGGATCTAGGATTTTGAAGGAGGGTGGCTGAGATGACAGAACGATATCGGAATATCAGTTGAATCAGGGTTGGAAATTAGCACTCGCCCACTCGCCAATGCGAGTGTCAAGCCCATTGGGCGAGTGGAAATCGTAGATCATTCGCCCATTTTGGCGAGTGGAATTTTCATTTCAGGGAAATAAAACAGTTATTGATTGTTTTGGCAAAATATAATCTAAAAGTAAGTGTAGACTTCTTCAAAACACATTGACTCTCGACTCCAGCATTTTATAACTCGCTTTATTCTGATTCCTTTAACGGCGGACCAAATCTATCACTCAAGGGGTTAAAACTAAAACACGAAGAAACACAAAGCGTTACAAAACGGACTACCGCAAAACAGAAACTCGACAGAAACACAACACTTACATTTGTTTGTTGCTGGTGGATTGACGTAGAAATTCAGTGCTAGGAGCAAGTACTTAAAGATTATTCAGCTTGAAAGCGACGTTATGGAACTGCAACTACGGCGAAAACTGCTCCGAGAGCAAAAACGAAAGAAGGGAAAAACTAAATAGTGACTACATTGAGACCTTAAATACTAAAGAAAACGAATAAATTAAACACGAAATTCCTGAATAACACATAAGAAGAATACGACACTAATGAATAGGTGTTTAGATCTTAACTGTAAGCATTCGAGTACTTTTACACATTCTCTCAAGATGACTCATTTTGACTGACATAATGAAACTACATTTCTTTTTATTTATTTTAATTGTATT
>BLFK01000990.1:207915-220415 GCA_014634185.1 Astreopora myriophthalma | reverse complement strand
ACTTGTTTACTGGATGAGACGGGGAGTTTTATTTAATAATTATTAACACATGTCATTTATTAAAAGTTTTCAAGTTTTGGGGTCTTAGGGGTCTTGGGTGTCTTAGGGGGTCTTTGTTTTTAAGGCCCGTACAGCATTTTATGCGTGTTGGTTTGGATTTGATTAATTATGTCTAAAATAGCATGCTCGGTTGATCTTTTCTCACGAAATCCATACTGTGAGTTATCAAGAATATTTTATCTTTCGAGATACGACTTTAGGCGATAATACATCATGTTTTCGAAAATTCGATTGAAAATTGAGAGTAGCGATATGGGTCTGTAGTTAGACGGGTCAGATTCATCATTAGTTCTGGATAGTGGGATAACTTTAGCAAGTTTTAATTTAGGGGGATATATTCCATTTTCACTCAGATCTATTGACCGATACAGGTTGGCTTATAATATGTTTTGCCGATCTCAAGATTCGACTTGCAAAAGAGTATAAGCAAGCCGGGTTGAAAACGAACGAGTTAGGGTCACCCAAATTGGGAAGAAGATATTCAGAAAACTGCTTAGAGGGATTAGGCATTTTGGAAGCCAGGTTATGTCCGATTGACAAGAAACACTTATCCATTATATTTGGAAACTCTGAAGAGTTGTATGAAATTCGATGGTTTCCTGGACATTCGAGCGAAGTTATCTTTTTGTGTATATTCTGTTTTCGACCTGAAAGATCGTTTATTCCCTTCCATGCCTTTTTAATATTGGTAAAGTTTTCTTCAAAGTAATTGTGAAAATAAGTCTTTTTTTGCTGATTCGTGTGAGCATTAGGACTTTATGCTCCAGTCAATTGAAACCCCGGCCCGCCGACCCCCGGGACTTGGCGGGGAATTTAACATTTACCATGTGTTAAAAAACGGCTTATTACCCCGCCCCCGGGGCCAAGACTTCTGTTAAAAGACCCGCATAGCGGGGACATCCGAACTAAGTGAAGAAATTCAACTCAAATCGAGATCGTTGGTCTACTCGTTGTAAATGTCAAACTTTAACTGTTTTTCGTTCTTTTATTAAAAACGGCAGCCTCTTTATAAGCTGCAATCTCCATTTGCGCCGAAAACTGGCCTTCAATATGCCGAATTTGCTGCAGAAATCCACTTTCATTTTGATAAGCCAGAGTTCATGTAAAATCGGCATTGGGTCGGATATAGCGAATGGGTCATCCCCCAAACTACCTCAGAATTATATGGATCTTGGTATTATATGAATTCAAATGGCGTGTGTTTTTAACGTCAAACACAACAGGTTCAGCACATAAAAAGACCTGTCTTCCGCCGGAAAACGACACCAAAACGTCGCTAACGACCCACCCTTCTCAAACGCTTCGTACAATAAGGTGGATTTAAAGTAAGCTATTTATTTAAATAAATTTCAAATTGGTAGTGATGAAAACGCTTCTAAATGCTTTCATTCCAAATATCCTCAACAATAATTCACTCCGTATAAACTTTGATCAAGTTAAACTTAATTATAAAAATATGTAATTATCTTGTTCTTCAAAGGTATTCTCATCATGATTCAATCACTTAAAACTTAAACAAAAGTAGATAGGCAACTTCCCCTAAAACTATATGCAGTTGAACCTCTCTAATGCGAACACTAAAGGGACAGACCAAGGTGTCCGCATTAGAGAGGTGTCCGTATTATGTTCAATTCACGAGTTTGCTCACAGAGCACTTTGATCTTTCTTAGTTTGAACACCGTTCATTCCAATTCAGCAAACTGGATTATTCACGAAAATATTTGGAAACCGTAAACTAGCAGTTTTAACTGACGTTTCCGTCATTGCAATTCATTTCAATTCAGCAAACTGCATTAATCACGAAAATATTTCGAAACCGTAAACTAGCAGTTTTAACTGACGTTTCCGTGGATGTCGCCCTAGTAGATGCTAAGGTCCCTAAAGTCCCTGACATTGCAGCTCAAACAACAATAATTATAACATAGCAAGTAAATTCCCAATGATGCACGCTGATGACGTCAGCAAACAAATGCCTCGCCGGAAAAAACAAATCCCGCGAGTGACTTCAGCAGTTTGTATTTGTATAAAACTGGGGAGAACTTCCGCAAAAATTTAAACTAAACATGGCAACAAACGAACAAGCTGACGAGGGAGATCTGCGCACCTTTTCTTTGGGATTGGAGTTTTAACTCCGCGACTAGATTTCAGCTCTTGTCGAAACCGTTCGACGCCGTACATCACAATCTTTTATTGTCTAAACTTGCAACGGTCATGGCTGTTAATTATATAATTGGTTCAAATCGTACCTCTTCAGCAGGAAACAAAGAACTGCGATAGCCAATTCTTTGTCATCAACCAACTAACGGGGTTACACAATGATACGACGAACGAACGAACAGAAACAAAATGCGAACTTGTTATGTTGTCAAAAACTATCACTGCTAACTGGAATATTAACTACTTGTGGTCCTCCCAACGGAGAGACCCTAATTACGACTTATTCTTCTGCTCTTTCTTCTTTTCAACAATAGATCTATCACGGACTGGAAGTAATCTTGATTTGAAGGCACATATTAATTTACTCCCACGTGGCATATTGGTACACAAGGGCAGTTGCGCATGCGCATACTAAATACCTAAAGAAAAACATGCAGAAGCGGTAGCGGTACCTCTGGACATTTAAGCCTGAGCGGTGTACCATGACGAGTCTCCCCGAGATTTCGGCCCGCGGATCGCTTATACTTGCCACTTTCTGATACCTATCCCCGATAGGCAGTGAGGGAGAGAAATGTCGGCCCCTAGACCATACGTGACAGATCCCTTACGTACTCGCAGCTCAACTCCTTCTGCTTTATACTATGATTTGGAGCGATATATACTTGCGACTATAGTTGTCATGTCTTCCATATGGTAAGGATATTTTTTGGTACTAATTTGTAATACACGGAGTTGGCGCATGCGCATTTGCTAAGCATGACAAAACAGCAAAAGGAACCACGCATTTTCCGGTAAAACTTTAAAATGCTTTCGCTTTTTCAAACATATTTAGTTTTGTTTTACTGTTTGAATTCCGCGCGAACAAACGAGGACAATAATTTAGCGTATACAATGACATTAACGTGTCTGGTTGGACAGGGGATGGACAAAAGAACTAGCAAGTTACTCAAAAAGAGCAATAGCTCCTAATGAACTAGTATTAAAAGTTAGAAAATGTTTGGTGCCTTGAGGGACTCTCCCGGACATTGATTTGTTAAAACTGTTTCTTTTTTAGCTGTTATATTCCCATAAGCATCTGTTCAAAAGAACAGCAACATGTAAAATCGCTATGGAGATGTAGAACGTCCACATTTCGTTTCGTTTTGTTTTCCTTTAGTTGAGTTTATTCCGGTGTTAAAAATGCAGTTTAGTCGATTGAGAATGAAGAATGTTTAGACCTAACACTGAAAGAATCCAGCTGTCCGTAAAGTACATACTTTATACGAATCAGTTATTTGAAACCAAAGGAACTACGTATAACGCAATGCTTGACCTAAAAAGGTACAAATAAAAGTACAATTTTCAAAACCCCAGTTGAAGATCTGTGAATAAAACGTTCATGCTTGCGTAATCACAAACTCGTGCACACTATATGTCAACGATATGTCAACACCGGATCACCAGAGTGTCCGTAATAAAGAGGTTAAGTTTATATGACTTCGCTCTCTGGAGCCGGGATTTAGTGTCCGTTGTCCTTATGAGAGAGGGTCCGTATTATAGAGGTTTTTTTTTAGAAAACGGGTGAGAATTTTTTCGGGACAAAGGGGAATGTCCGTTATAGAGAGGTGTCCGTATTAGAGAGGTGTCCGTAAGGAGAGGTTCGACTGTACCTTCTCCATCAAAAATACTCTCATTATGATTGTTACAACTTTAACAAAGTGGGTAGGCAACTTTCCCTCTAAATGTGAATACATTCCTTCAAAAATATTATCATTACGATTCAATCTGTCAAAATACACTCCTTCAAAAATATTTCATTACGATTAAATCTGTTAAAACCTATTAAAACAAAGTGGGTAGGCAACTTTCCCTAACAAAATGTTTATCAATTGGTGTTGTTCTGAACGAAAGCTGGCTTGACACCAAAGCTACCTCCATACAATAACCTATAGTTTGCAGAGAATAGGTGGTTACTATCTTGGTTACTATGATCTTTATCTACACACATATCAAAACAAAGGTCAATTTCACTCATTTCAGTCCTGAGATGACAGATTTACCGTATTAGATTGTTTCAACAGATTGAAGGCTTTGCTGTTTAGTCCTCCATGTTAAATCCCCGCTGTCGCCCCCGCTTTAGGTGATTGCGTGCTGTTAAATCACCGCCCCACGGTCCCGGTTTCAATGGCATTTTGTTAAATCCACCGCCCACCGGGGCCAACGCGCCGTTAAAAGTGCGTTAAATCCCGGCTATGTCCCGGGAGTCGGGGGGCAGGGGTTTCAATTGACTGATGCATTATTGCGATAAAGTTTGTAGGGTGTCATGTCACCAGAATCCTTGATTTTCATTGACCTTCTAATGCCTTCTGTTATCCAGGGTTTTCTCAATTGTTTTATTTTCCAGTCTTCGAAAGTGGTTTTAATGGCTTATTTAGCCTGCAGTGCAGGCGTTATTTTGGAGCGGAACTCTTGATAAATCAGGTTTTCGATGCCGCCATTTTGGATTGTAATTAGATGCTTGACCGGTAGAGGGTTGGTGCAGTGGCGGGTGGGGCACTTCCCCTCCCCCTCCCCCTTGCCCATTTTTCCTTCCCCTCGCCCCCCCCATGCCCATTTTACTACTTAACGCCTACTCCCTCGGCAAATATTTCCTCGCCCCAATCCTCCGCAGTTACCAAATCTAAGATGGCGGCCTAATACGAAAATGTGCACTCGCGCGCCCAAAATACGCCTGCACTGCAGGCTATGGCTTATTGAGAAGTTTGTTAAGTTTATTGTAAAAAGCAGTGAATGATTTATACACATCTGCTTTGCTGCAGATCAATACATACAAATCAAGTTGAGACAACTCATTTAAGAAGTTGGTTTCCGAATAATGTGACAAATCACGAACTAGGCGTTTAGATCTCTGCGGATTGAAAAGATGGGCTAGGGACTCGATTATCACGGCAAAACTGAGAGATTTTGTAATAAAAACTAACGATAAAAAGTCACGACGTTTCGACCCCTCGGAGGTCATTTTCAAGTGAGAATAAAAGTTTTAACAATTAGCATAAATATGTAAAAACTAGATAAAAATGCGGCGAGCGCCGAAATGTGATATGTACAAAAGTGTAAAAAGTGCTAAAAATATATGGAGTAATGAACGGTAGCTAGAGAAAAACAATAGACAAAAAGTAATTAATTACAAGAACTGTTCTAAACAAATAATTTGGCGCGGATAGAGTCACACTGTTTGTTTAGCGATGGTTTCAGTTCTTTTATAAAAAACATTTCAAAAATAAGACAATCAAACTTGTTCTGGCACTTTCTCAGGATTCTAAAACTCTTTGCGATGTTGTTAGGTTCCAATGCATGTTTCTCTCTCAGATGGTCGCCGATGGTTGCCCCTTTGTGCTCTTCAATGCGCAATGCCTGATGTTGAAGCAGCTATAGATTTCTTAACGACACTAAACAACAGTCACCCTTCTATTGATTTCACAATGGAGCTCGAAGAAAATGGCAGACTACCCTTTCTTGGAATGAACGTAATCAGGAATGGATGCTACCTGAACACAACGGTGTACCGAAAACCAACTGACACCGGACTGTTGTTACATTATCACAGCCACGTTGACGCGAGATATAAACGGTCACTGATAAATACCATGCTTAACCGTGCGTTTAAGCTCTCGTCTACATGGAAGGCCTTTCACGAGGAATGTGAACGCGTTAAAGTGATCTTTTCCCGTCTGTGTTATCCTCAAGATCTTGTGCAGTCCACCATCCGCCTTTTCGTTGATTCAAAAGTTTCCGAGGAATCACGCACCCACGTTGATGAGAAGCGTGGGGACCCAATCAGAGTCGTGTTGCCCTTCAAGGACCAAAAATCTGCGAACGCCGTACGGAGACAACTTGCCGACCTAAGCCGTAAGATCAGTGCGGATATTACCCCTGTCTACACGAGCAAAAAGATCAAAGAAGAGATCCGGGTCCGTGAAGAGAAGCCACCCCTTGTAAGCCAACAGTGCGTTGTGTACCAATTCAAGTGTGACCTGTGCGATGCAGGTTATGTCGGATATACCTGCCGACACCTTCACCAGCGCATTGAAGAGCACAAAGGGGCAACCATCGGCGACCATCTGAGAGAGAAACATGCATTGGAACCTAACAACATCGCAAAGAGTTTTAGAATCCTGAGAAAGTGCCAGAACAAGTTTGATTGTCTTATTTTTGAAATGTTTTTTATAAAAGAACTGAAACCATCGCTAAACAAACAGTGTGACTCTATCCGCGCCAAATTATTTGTTTAGAACAGTTCTTGTAATTAATTACTTTTTGTCTATTGTTTTTCTCTAGCTACCGTTCATTACTCCATATATTTTTAGCACTTTTTACACTTTTGTACATATCACATTTCGGCGCTCGCCGCATTTTTATCTAGTTTTTACATATTTATGCTAATTGTTAAAACTTTTATTCTCACTTGAAAATGACCTCCGAGGGGTCGAAACGTCGTGACTTTTTATCGTTAGTTTTTATTACAAAATCTATATCAAAAAGACTTCTGCTTAAAACTGAGAGAAGTGGTCGATTAGATCTGAAATTATGTTACCACTGGAAATACTGTTTTCTAGAAAACTGATGAATATATTATCAATAAGTGAATATGAGTTATTATGTAATCTTATTGGCTTATCAATTGTGGAGGTCAAGTTAAAGCTTTGCAACGATAAGACAAAATTTTCGGCGTGAGTACGAATTTGAAAACGGAGAAGATTTAGGTTAAAATCGCCCATTCTAAGGATCTTTTTCCTAGTAGCGCTAAAGTTTTCGATCGTTAGATCAAAATATTATTGGAAACGCTTCGGAGAATTATGCTACCTGTGGATAACTCCGCATAGTATATTTGCACTTTTGGGAAGCTGCAACTAAAAAAAAAAGTGCCTGAAAAGCCCCGTTGCGACATAGACATCTCGAAAATTTTGGAATCAATTCATTCATCAATACACGTACAACACCTGCAGCTGAAAGAGGGGTTGGCACGTATTCAAAATTATAATGTGGAATTGAAGCGTTAAAGACTAAATTTTCAAGGGAATTATTTTATTCTAGTTTCTGCGATACCCAAAACATTGAAGTGAAAATTGAGGTCATCTGACAAATGAGTTTGAAGGCTTTCTAGGTTACGTTTTAAGGTAACACTGTACATTTACTGTTTCTTTTTTGTAGATCCTCTTTCAAGATAGTTTCTCCCCGCAATCTGACGTGTCCACCCAACAAAGAGTATTATTCCCAATTACTTAAGCCTGGAAAACATATTTCATGCCCAACTTAACCTCAGGTCTAGAGTCAGTTAAGACCGTTTTTATTTTGCTCGTTTGTAGCCGGATAAGGTAAAGGGAGAATAAATGTAAAACTATAGTCTAACAACACTAACATGTGGTTTATTATTGTGGTTTTCTTATTGCACGATACACTGAAGAACAGCTCAGTTTGTAGTCGAACTAGACGTACAGTGTTCTTAATAAAACTATTATTCATTCAGAGGTTATTAGTTTACAACCTTTCAAAAATAACCATCGAAGTCAAGTAAATTTAAGAACATCATAAGGACGTTTTCAGGCTCAAATCGCCAAAAAAATAAGAACGTTCAACCTCACCTCAAGACTAGACGTTATTGTATTTTAAAAAAGAGTCTAACATTATCATATGGCAAACAGATTTAAAAAGAAACCCCCCTCGACAAAAATATCATGGAGATAGAGTTTTCTAGTTATGGGCTCCTGATTTGATATAATTTGACAGTGGACGATCTATGAACATCACCCGCAAGGCGAGGCTGCAACTTGGGAGGGAAACAGTATGCGTGCCAGGGAAAAGGGCGAGCTCTTTAAGAACACAGAACAACTGTTCCTTCAGTTTGCAACAAAACGTTGAAGAATTTCAGTGGCAAGCAACGGTCACAAAATTAAAATTGAAAGGAGAAAATTTCAAGACGGTACCAAGTTATGGAACTATCAATGTTGAGCCCCAGGTTTGGATTTGGGGGTGCTGAGCTGATTGACATTTTCATGGAAGCAAGAGTAAAATTACCCATACCCGGGAACCTTCTGAATGTCCCGGTCTTCCAAGATGGTGGCCATGTCGAATTCCAGGGAAATTCCAGATCCTGACGCAACGCGCACGTATCAAAATCCCTGCCCAGTAGAAGGCTTCTGAGTAAATTTCCCGTGGATAGCCCCCACCGGCACCCTGGGGCTTAACAATAATAGGTGCATTACGGCTATACAACGAACAACTGTAACAGGACCTCTGGGAATTCCGGGCCATAGCTGACCTTCAATGCGAAATTCTAAAAATGGAATCTAAAAAACAAGGGAAAAAAAACTTGCTGAGGTGTGAACTCGAAGAGTCTAAGAGAAACGACGCCTTGATCCAAACGATCTTTGAGGATCGGATGTGTGATGATGCTGGTGATACCAGGTCATATTTGAATCTTGTAATGGTGAGCCGTCGAAGCCAGAAATTGTCGCCCAAATAATTGCACTTCCCGTTGAAATAAAGATTTAAGACTCGACACTGGGTAAGTATTTAGCCAGTATACTTTTGATATATTGCAAAAGAAATGAAGGTTAATTTTTAGGGTTAGACCTCGAGAGCGTACTGACTGAAGATTACCGGAAATCATGCGAAAATAACTCGACACATGCTCTTTTGTCGGGTTAATGTTTCGGAGGGATCATGGCGGTCTTCTGCACGAGAATATCAAGGGGAAAGGAGCGACAGAAATATTTACTCGTTAATTATTAACTCAACAAAGGGGTATTATTTTTTGAGTCAGCAGTTCTTGCTTTGTGAGGTTCATTGTTTCTACAGATACTGATCAGTTTTTTTTTCTCTGGATTAACACATCAACTGTGACATGGTTTATTTGCTTTGCTTACTGCAAACAACTGGAAGTTTTTGAATTAGTTGTCCTGACTGATAGTTTTCTGCACCCAATACTTGACTTCCATCATGTCAGCGTACACTCCGTATCTTCCCTTGCGTGCGCATCCTATTCCCCAGCTGACCACACCCATCAAGTACCACTTATGGTCTCTGATGCAGACTAGCGGTCCTCCACTGTCCCCTTGACATGCGTCAATCTCTCCCTCTGCATAGCCTGCACAACGCATGCGTTTTGTAATAGTGTATCCTAAGTCTTTGTAGCCTTCCTGGCAGGTTTCACGTGACACAAGAGGTACCTGTGCTTGTTGCAAAATCTGAAAAAAAAATTATATATATATATATATATCTGACTGAATTTGCAAGAACATGCCTGCTAACATTTTCGCTTGAGCACGGGCGCAGCCCGTGTTCAAGCCTCTGCTGTGGCTGAAACTTGAGGGGGGTATCTGTCAAGGACTAGTGTGTGAATTAGAGCAATCGTAGGCCAACCTTGTGGTTGGTGTTTTGGGGTTGCCAGGTAAAAGGCAGATAATTCAGGGGGGTTGTGTTGTGTGTGCAAATATAGGCCTCTTATTAGTTTTCGATTTCAGCCACAGTGAGAGTATGTATCTCCACGGGACAATATGACAGCAATGACTAGTTGACTGTGAGCTCAATACAGGTGGCAGACGAGGCAGTCAGGGGGGTCACTGAGTATTCCTGGGAGAGCTATTGCAAACAAGAAGCAGAAAAACACTTGAGAATTTCTGACTCGCCAGCAGTTTCCGCGTAGCCATGTTTTTAATAATCCAGTCAGATATATATATAAATATATAGAAATGAGGTAAGACAGTGGGGCCAACTTCTTACTGGTCAGGACGCGATTTAATAACGTTTCGGCTGTTCAGCCTTCTTCAGATAAAAACTAAAAACTATTTACAATGATATATATATATATAAATAACCCTAACCTTAACCTATATATATATATATATATATATATATAGAAATGAACTCACTCCACTGATCTTTGATTATTTCTATATATATATATATATCTTTATATATATATATATATATATATATATAAAGATATATATATATATATATAGAAATAATCAAAGATCAGTGGAGTGAGTTCGATCACTAAACTGCTCGTCCTCTTGATGGCATCATTGATACATGGCGATCCAATAGTCCTGGACGATTTCCATCCTCCTGCAAGAACCTAACACTCTAGGGAGAGGAAAGGTTCTCTACTCTGCTCCCAGAGGATTTTGTCTGGGTACTGCGGTTAAAAATCCTTAGAAAATATACATTAAATGAAAAAAAGCAGCCAGTGAAGCATCAGCAAACTGTGTAAACGCCTTGCTGAGTGGTCGGTCCCGTGAAACTAAAGCATAATATTTAGAATTTCCCTTGAGGTATAAAGACGTCATGCCAGTCTTAATTACCTGTGGGATACTTCCTCCCTCTGACGTATGACCCCACCCAGTGACGTAACAAAGCGTCTCGGGTTCAAAATCGACCTTGGCAAGGCAGATTGGTCTCACGTGATTGTTGTACTTGATTGGAGTCTTGAGTTTTACCAGTGCCACATCATAGTCGTGATTGTTGAAGCTGTCATACTTTGGATGTTTGATAATTTTGTCCACTGTAATGTTCTGTTCATATCCCTCAAGACTATTCAGGTCATACTCACCTGACAGGAAAAGAGAAATTTTCCATCATCATTATACTATTCACTGAGGGACCGAAATGTTCGAAGCAGGGATTAGTGCTAAGCAGGGATAAAGACTCTGACAACTTATAACATAGGTCTTAACGGATTCAACCCTGTGTTAGCGCTAACCCGGCTTTTGCAAAACCAAAATTCGTACAACTAGGCCTCTGGTGATTTTCAGCTTTCCACGCACATAATAAGAGATTTAGCAACACCTTTCGTTATGAACGGATGAAATGATATATGAAATGAATCATATATTGAACTGCGGATATGAAATCAAACGAAGCTATATGATCCTCCCAGTTATGGACGCAATTTTAGCAATAGACAAGCCTGAAAAAATTCAGGGCTTCAACGGGGTTTGAACCAATTGCTAAAATTGCGTCCATAACTGCGGGATCATAGCTTCATTTGACCTTTCGTTATATCGACGACTTATTCAGCATTAACAATCAATGAGAATTTTGGAAATTACATCAACGCTATTTACCCGTCAGAACTGGAACTAAAGGACATAGCCTGAACATCAAATGAAGTGTGTTATCTGGATACGAGAATCAAGAATGGTGACAGCGACACACCTTTCCGTCTCAGCGTCTACGATAAGAGGGATGACTTCTCATTTCGGATTGTTAATTTCCCTCATATGGACAGCAACATTTCCGCCAACCCGGCCTATGGTATTTACATATCTCAACTGGTGAGATATGCCAGAATTTGTACATCGAAGTTGGATTTTATACATGGACTTCGCCGACTTTTCAACACGTCTCCTCCACGAAGGCTTCAAATCTATGCTGCTTCGTAAATCATTAACTAAATTCTTCAAACGCCACGGTGCTATCTTTGAGAAGTATAGTACTACACTACGGAGGATTAGATTAACAATCCAGGATTGAGAGACACGCCGTATCCTTTGCCATTTTAAATCCTTTATATCATCCTATCGCCCCCGGCCTATTTAATTTCTATGTTCTACAATATGCAGGTGCGCGCGCAATTTTCCTCTAGTTGTACGCGTGCTTTGCTTATTTAGTTTACACGTGTACTTAGTTCGTTATTTGACGTATTTTGCGTTGTTTTCCTTACTGTCTTGTTTTTAACTGTGCTCACACTGTGGGTGGCTCCTAAAATGTTCTGCAATCGGTATAGGGTTTAATGGAGGAGAAACCAATTGTAGTATTGCACACATTTTGGGCATCCTACTGATGAACAGTTACGGATTTTAGATAATTTTAGAAGCAGAATTTATTTACAGTCTATCCTCTTTGAATTGCATTTATCATGTCATTAGTTTTTTTTTACCTGCTGTAATGATGTAATTTTGAATGTCATCCCCGTAAGCGAAGCAGTGAGCGGCTGTGACAATCCACTCGGGAGTGACAATCGATCCCCCACACCAGTGGGGGGATGATTCACCAGTGTAATCCATTGTCACTTGCCACGGCCAGTTTCCCGGAAGAGCGTTAGTGCCGCCAACTATCCTGTAATGGACACCTCTCTTTCCACATTCCACGTCCCCTGTTTCAGGCAAGAACTGGTTAAGAACTGGTCAAACAAACCGACATTTAAGTCAAGTCTTCCGCGCACTTACCGGTAAACTCATTATCGTGGCATTTGCATACTGGCATCAGCCTGCCTAGCAGGTGTAATCAGGAATGGGGAC
>BLFK01000990.1:190736-206182 GCA_014634185.1 Astreopora myriophthalma | reverse complement strand
TCTCTATTTATTTTCACTCCCCCATTACAGTCTCACTATTGTCAGATGCCGCGCATTCTGTGATTTCCCATCTGGAAAACACTGCTATATCTATTCCCTAGCCCTAGCTCCTAGCTTTGTTTATTAAAACGTCCATAAACCCAGTTCAGTTGCACTAACGAAAAAAGAAACACTTGCCAGCAATCGTCATCATCATCAGCATTATGATTTGTCGTCATCTTCCCGTTATCTTTATCATTACCAAGATTGTCATCATTCCCATCATGATCTCAAGTTCTCAACCATCATCGTCGTCATGAACAGTATTATCTCTATCGGCTTTATTGCACATGGTTCAATTCATACATCATCTTACTATTTTTGTTGCTTACGGTGTAATTACTTTTAACCAATATGACACTGTACTTGTTTTAATCAGGATATCTTTATCAGTTAACCGCTTCTACAATACCTATACCTGCACACATTGCGCACGTCTTGGCGCAGTGATACTTCATTAACGCCGCGAGACTTTTGTCCTCACAACTTTCCTTTATTTCAGCGCAGCAAGACAAACGATCACGGCACACTAAGTGACAAGAAAAAAATCCCACCCTCTGTTTAAAGCAGAAAGGCCTTGCGAAGTGAAGAAAGAGGAATACGCAAAGTTTTCGTGAAGTTCACGGGCGTTTAAATGAACTTGAGGCACTGTTAGTACAGCCTTACCCTGTCGACAAAGCCCACAAGTTTTCTTGCACTTGTCTTTGAGATAATCTTTATATGCAGAATGTTTACAGTAAGGCTTGTAAATATTACAGTAGTTAATTTCATCCACACAGCGATCTGAAAGGGCAACGTAATGTTAGTTACATGCCGTGAACTCCACCTATTGGGTTGAAAAACAAAAGCTACGTAGCTAAATTCTGCGCCGGCTAACCTTTCAGTTGGAAGCTGCATCTCTAACAAGTAAAACAGCCATGAATTTTTCACTAGCTTTATTATACCAGAAGCCATAATTGGATACTCTTAAAAAACTCTGAGGAACTTTGAGCAGTCATGTTTTTCTTTCTTATAAAATCATAGTCATAAACATCTATGCAGCTGACTTGATAACCATGATCATGTATCCGTGTTAGATTGTTGATATTGCGCTCTTTTTCTCAGTTATACGCTTATGTTACACAAATGAAAAGAAGCTGCTTTACAAATCTTGTTAATGTGGGTCAGCCGTCATCTTGATATTCACATCAAACCATAACCTCACCCAAAATTTCTCGGCGAGCTTAGAGGAGCTATGTTTCGTCACCAACACGTAGCAATCATCAATTTTCACCGTTGACAAATTGTTGTCTTTGCGGCCTTAAGGTATCAGTGTACCCCAAATGACCATCATACTTCGGCGCCGCTTTACGGTGGGACGTTTTACGCAAACCCTACAAAAGTATATATTTTCTGAAAGCTTAATAATTGTAGATTACGATGGTATATTCATTAACATAAAAAAATACGGTTTTCCAAATATAGCGCGCTATTTCTCAAAGTACAGAGGTTCACTAATCAAGTTCGTTTCCGGTCGGATTTGAGCGGGAGAACGCGATTAATATCGCTATGTCTTCTTGACACCTTTCTCTAAAAAACGGTGTCGGGGAATTTTTATTTTTTGCTTCTTTCAAAAGTTATGACGGTTTTAGTGAAGAGAATGCATGTTTTATTCAACTCTCAAAGTTTAACTGCGTGTCAAAAACAAACCAGACAAGTAATAAAAATTTCCCGACACCGTTTTTTAGAGAAAGGTGTCAAGAAGACATAGCGATATTAATCGCGTTCTCCCGCTCAAATCCGACCGGAAACGAACTTGATTAGTGAACCTCTGTACTTTGAGAAATAGCGCGCTATATTTGGAAAACCGTAATTTTTTTTATGTTAATGAATATACCATCGTAATCTACAATTATTAAGCTTTCAGAAAATATATACTTTTGTAGGGTTTGCGTAAAACGTCCCACCGTAAAGCGACGCCGAAGTATGATGGTCATTTGGGGTACCGTGATACCTTAATCATGAACTCCGACTTGATATCATTAAGACGGGGTTTACCTTTGACCATCCACATCTAAATCTCTGATGCAATACTCCAAGGCATGCATCAGTTACATCGCCACGGTTTGTGCAGACAACTTTAATTTGCAGCAAAACTGACGATTATGGATGTAAACGGTTTACACGAACGAATCTTTTGCACAGGTTAAACTTTTGGACAGAAAACTCTTCGAGTCTGAAATGAGATAAAAAACCAACAGCTTCTGATAGCCATACCTTCCCTCTTGTACCTAGATCTATGTTCATTAAAGCTCTTCCAGTCATCTGAAACAACAAGAAACAACAAAAATACTGCCGGAGAAAATCATTTCGAGTGAAATACATGTAAAATACAATGATAACCAGTCAATAAGGACACTGGCTCTTACTTATGTATAGTATACTCCGGGCAACGTAAATTGAAAGGAACCATCTGCTATAGCCAGCACATGAGGTCAATGCTGTGCGTATACTGATTTTATTTGTTTTGAGATATTTCAGAGCTAGGGATTTATCCGGTTGTTCTTTCCCATTTCAAGGTTCTTTGACTATGCCACTTCATCTGAGCTTTTGTAAATGCGTACCGACATACTAGCGTAAATTCGTAAGGCAAATTTACGGCTCCGATTTCCGAGTTTTCCTCCGAGCTCATATGCAGTAAACAAGTTCAGTTATTCTATGTGATAACGCACCGCTTATTTCATTCTCTGGCTGTTCTTTTTTCCCTTGAGTGATTTCACTCCAGTGAATAAGCAAGACGAAAGCGCAAAGGTTTATCAGCATTTTTACAGGCGGAGCCGCTTACGATAGTCACCAGTTCAAGAAGACTAAACCTGAAACTAGCTTCGTTGTCTTATAACTTGGTGGATTTCCTTGATAGATAAACAGACATGACAGTTAACTGTCAACCTGCTGGTCAAGAAATGCCCATTTCTTTATTGAAGACAAACACGCTCAATGGCTTTTAATTGTGAAGACAGACAGGAAAACTCATTGCAGCTTGTAGGGTAGACTTCAGCAATAGATAAATGGCGTCTTTTACTTGTAGCATTATATTTCTCAAAGAACTACGTTTTCTCAGCTGTCAGCTGGAGTTTTGCTTTTAACGACATCAGTGTAACTAGCATAACTCTCCGCTTTTACAACGGCTTTCAGGATTGGCTCAGCAACAATGGACTCGTAAACCCTAAGCGCAATAATTTACTTATTTCTTAGTTTTCACAATATTCAGAGTTGTAAAGGAGCTTCGTGTTATCGGTGCCGCTAACAGCTTTTTTGTATGTATAAAGCTATGAATTACTCATTTACTTTACAGGAAACGACAAAAGGCAATCAATTCACTAAAGTCACAAGAGAAACAGAAGAGAGGCCGGATTACATCTAGTGTCGCTATGACATGAGCTTGCTCACGGCAGTTTGCACAACTGGAATAAGTTTATTCACGATTAACATCAGGCGAACACGTGCATTAAGATTCAATAGTGCTCTGTGAATCTTTGTGACATCAGAAAAAACACAAACTTAAACAAACCGCTGAAAGCGTCCAATCTAATGACATTTCAACTAAATCTAGCACTCATAATCTTTCGGCGTTTGCTTGTGGACAAATTCAGGCAAAGTTGCCTTGGAAACCAAAGACATCAATGGAACAGAGCTATCACATAATTTCACCATTTTATATTTATAACTTCATGATGCAGATGATGTAGATGCAGGGCGAGGAGATCTCGTTGAGGAAACTGAAGCGGAAAGAAGGCAAGAAATAGTAAGGGAAAGTGGAGAGACTACTTCGCAATTACGACCAGTCAAAGTTAAACGTAAACATTTTCTTCCACCCACCGGTTCCAAATCTCACAGACTTTGGTCGTACGTGATGTACGCGATCAACTATTTCTGAACGGAGACTACGTCAAAATTGCCAAGCTTGCGCCTTGTTCCCAGACTCCTCTTACTGAATGAAGAATTCTTAGTTTTGTCCTTTTGAGCCTTGAGGGGCTTAAAGACCAACGGTGTCACATTTAGAGTAAGTGAACGGTGCCGGCTACTAATAGTCATGATACTTGATATAAACAAAAGTATTCAACTTGTGGACGCAAAAATGGAATACTTGAAATAACGGCTGTCCTATTATAAGAATAACTAACATTAATGTGGAAGAAGTCACGCCCTGGAACCTGTTTATGAAACGCGGGAGTTCGGACATATCACGATCTTCATTAAAGACAAAATACACAGCAGCAACAACAACAAGAACGTAAAACAAAGTAAATAAGTACGCATAAACAACATGAGCAAGTCTGATTGGTGCAAAGCAAAATATTGCATCAACAAACAGAAACACCCAAAAGGAGATGTAGCCCGCTAACGCAAATGAGTTAACATGATCATCCAGTAACACGTATAATAGAATTACGGCAACAATGCTGCATTCGGCTATACTCTTTAAAAGCCAAATTGTTTTGTGGCAACATGATAATCTGTTAACTTCTTCCAAGTCCTGCATTCGTGTTTCATCCGGCTCTTCATCAGACCGCTGGCCGGGCCAGAGTAAATCGCCAATTTCAGTCCAATAAGTGCCGTCCCCGGCTCCTTCCTTGTGTTCTGTATCCCTTTCTTTAGTGCCGTTTTTTCTCCATTCCTTAAATGTTCTATAAATAAGAAGAAATGAGCTGAGGATGAAATACATGCAGACTGCTGAGATACTCCAGCTTTCAAACTGCAAAAGCCAAAGGAAGCTAGGATTGCGGAGGACACTTTCCACTGTAAAAATTATACACCATGAGGTTACAACCAAGCGAAAAATGATAAACAGCGCTGGTGGAAACCACTGAAAAATAAAGAAAACCAAATTGTAAGTAAATAGTTGGGGTTGAACTCCACTGGATGGTTGTTGGAGTTTTGGGATTTTTGTGACATCGCTTCAATTTTTAAACGCGCATGTCCTGTAAAGACCTGTAAAGGGATCGAGGTTAGGGTTAGTCGACGGTAGGGTTGGGTGATGGTTATACAGGCTGCACGCTTTCGGACAGCGATGTACTCCAAAGACCCCCCAAAAAGTCACGCCCTCTATGCTGACTCAAACCACTGCGGTACGGTATCTGGGAACTAGATTGTGGTGATACAGGGAAAAATAACATTTTTTGCAGTCGCACAGGTAAAATGAGAACTTGCTCGCCATGGATGGCCATGGATGGTTGACTAATGCTCATCATTATGCTAAATGAACTTGCTCTAACGCGTACGTAGGAGAAACTTCTTCAGGAAATTGTATCTGGACATATTTCGAACAGCTTTGTATCAATCGTGGCCCGTCTGTTTGGAACTTAAACTCGCGATAGAGTCTTGAAGTTTTTTTTTATATTTAAGCGTAACCAACAGCGCTAAAATCCTACAACCTCCACTCCCTTGCCACCCCAGTCTGATTTCGCAGGGGGTGAACACGCAATCCAAACCTTCACAGTTCACTGTGAAGGGATGTAGTTCTACAAAGGGAAATTAATATTATTACCCCGGAGGAACATCATACGTCTTCCTGAAATATACGAACCAATCTTCAGCACTGACTTCAGCTTTGCTTCGAGGTCCGAAAAGTATATTCAAATCACTTACCGGGGATTCTGAAAAGTACTCGGGATTTGAAAACCTCAGCAACAAACTGTTAAGTTGAAATTCGTCTGCTAAAACGGCTTTCAACCATTTCCGTGAGTCTGGCATATTGATTTCTCTGAGAAAATTTGCGCACCAATGGTAGGGTAAATTAACCAGGCGTTTAAAAGATGATTTATGCATATAACAGAGGGGATTTAAAGGGCATTTGCAGTTTTGGCGGTGAATCCGCTAAACAGAATGCATCAGTGATCAACCGGAAACAAAACCAAAACTACAGCATTACGCTCAAATAACGAGGCCGTTAGGGGCTTTGGTTGGAAACGTCAGAGTTGTTGTGATACAAAATGCGACATACGGAACACTAAGAGATTGTGCTTTTACGGGGAGAGAGGAAACAGCTGATTATTTCAACGTAGAGGCTTCAAGCTTCAGCGGTCATCTATTGTCGGTCTTTGTCGCTTGAGGGATAATTTATGGATTCCCGCCTGTATGCAGATCTACCAAAGCATGGCAAATTATTCAAGCAGTTATCGAAGGCAGAACTTAATGTTCAAGACGGAATGGGTGGCTGTTGTAGAGGGCTTGGCCAGGAATGCAGTATAAGAAATCTTGGGCTACGATTTCACGACTCAAGAGCCTTTACAGATTCACCGGTGAGTTAGACAAAACGTAGCACCCGAAAAATCCATACTAATGTAAAATTGAAGAGCGCTTTGATGTGTCACAGCGGCATAATCCTTTGAACAAGATATACGGGATTTTCTAGCAGCTCTATAGTTTTATTGCAGCTACATTCAGTTAGCTTAGAAGTCGCAGAATTGAGAAAATAGAACTCGACTAAGGGTATTCCGATCAACAGTAAAGTTCAGACGCACTATTGAGCCGGCACTAGGAATTTTAATAGTTCCAAACATTCGCCAAACAAATCTCTCACTTTCCTGAAAGACGAATGTAGTTTTCATCAAACATTTCGTAATTACCATTGAACGTTTACTGGAACGATCGACGTTTATTCTAAGAAAGAAGAGAGAAAAGGAAGAATGATTTCTGAAATGGATCGATCAGTTTAGTGAAAGAATGAGCCATTTTTGTGCTGTTCACTGAGCTGCCCACGAATTGTATCGGGGATCTGCATACATAATAATAATTAAGCCGAAAATGTTTATTAAGCTGTAAAAAGCTATTAAAAAGAATTCATACTCTTATGCAAACAAAAGTAGTTATTCTTTCCAGTGCACGCTTTTCCGTTGAGCGCTCAAAGCTGTCATCGTGACAGATGAAGAAACTTTTGAATTAATGTCATGAAAAGAGCACTATAATGACATTCAGATTTTTATGAAACGATGCTTGATCGATTGTAAAGAATTGCTGCTTCACGATTCGTTTCTCCTGTCAACATAAACAGGGTATTTTCTTTCTCAATACTATGAAAGAGTTCGAAGACTTCCGGTGTCAGGTCCGATAAGCGCGATATCCGATAAGAAATTTCTAATGACAGTTTCCACTGGAGGTTACACCACAGGCCCCACCCATCCACACATAAGACTACCGTGACGTGCACTTTCCCTGCGTTTTCTCCAACCAGGAGTTCCAAGGGTCCTCTCTCTTCCTCCCTCCTCCCTTCCTCCCTCGAGGAGCGAGGTTGCGTTTTCTCCTAAAGAACCCCTAAACAACGCCGGACACATAAAAATAAAGAAATAAGTATTTCATCGCTCGCATCTAGTCTTCGTTTCTGAATTGTTGCTGTGGATGACAAGTGCAAAAGACTTGCAAACATTAGTTTCGAAAGGCGCACGTATAAAAAAGGCATACTCACTTTCAATCGGCATTGGAGATGTCGTTGTGAAGTGGACGAATTTTACAATAACTGTCAGAATTCTTGAAATAAGCAGTACAGTACTTCCTTCCTTTCTAGTGGCCTTCATTTGGTAGTTACTGCTTACAGTGCCGCAAGCTAGGCTCATTGAAGAGCCTAGTAGAGGGCTGAAGCCTGGCAACATTCAAGCGTGTAATTTAGTACTATATATACTGAAATGAGTTTGTTAGAAAGTGTACACATTAACAAATGGCTTCACTTGCTTTTCAACTGCAGCTTCCGAGACCACTGTTTGCCTTACTTCGTTTACTCTACGCTGCTCTTGCAGTAGCCGATCTAGTATGGATTGGCCTGGAGCACCCCAGGGGAGAATGGATCATTCACTTGGGAAATTGGAGTCGCGTGGTGACAGCCCTGTATTTTCTGCTTGGTTCGATGACTGCATTTCACCGTTCAACGTGTGGATCACGGGAAAGTGATCAGTATTATAAAGTCACTCAAGAGGGCGACCGAGGTCACGTATTTCTAGATCCGGGAGATTCCAATTCGTGCGCTTTAAAACCCGGAGAGACAGACGAAAGTTTAGCCCCGCATACAAACCGCCTCTCTTGGCATCATGAAGTATTGTGGACCCTTCACACTCTTGCCTTCAACAGCACGTTCGTTTGTATGGTAGCTTACTTCACCTTCTTTTACGAAAAGCGTTACACGGTATTGGGATTACTGGACATTCCACGGCATGTTCTGTATCTGTTGCTCATTGTTGTCGACACTTTGGCCAGTCACATCCCCGTTAGGCTGTGGCATGTCATATACGCCTACGTATTCGATGCGGGATATGTTGTTTTCACGGTGGTTTTCATTTTAACACAAATCAACATTGACTTCCGTTTAGATCCCTCCTTGTATCCCTCGCTGGAATTTGGTGACAAACCTTTGATCTACACAGCTTTCCTGTCTTTATTTCTCATTGCTGGTTCGCCTGTGGCGCAAATCGTATTCTATCTCCTTTACAGACTGAGAGCATATTTAATGTCAAGTTGAATTGAAAAATATATATGTAACTATGATAACCTTATCATAGATAACTGAAAAAATTCTCCAAGTGCTGATCAGAACGTTTTAATTTAACACTGTGTGCCGTGGTCGCTCTTTCTGGTCCAGCACGCTAGCAGCATTGGTTTTTTTAAACGTCAAGGGAGATATGGCTGCAGTGTTTGTAATGATTTAATGCATGCTATTAATGTCAAATGATGTAATCTCCTATGCAACCACGTGATCTGATTTTGTATATAACTTGTAACCAACTATATATTCAGGAGCATTGAAATAAAGCGTTTAATGAGACTACAATTCTCACTGTTTCTGTATAGTAGAATAAGAACCCGTAAGAACTCGACAGTGTTCATATGCCACGGAAGGCTCGTGCGCGAAGGAGGAGGAGGAGGAGGCATGGCACTGTCCACCCAATGTGTCAGGTACTTGTTCGAGGAGATTCGAACATTCGAGGAAAAACTATGTAAGCTTTTCGCAACAATCACTGATTGGTTTTGTTAGCGCCCAGGTACTGGTTTTTCATTAAGAGAATTAGGCACGAAAAAAATGTCAGGGCTTTCGCGACAAGAACGTTTCCTCCCCTGCAAATTTGTTAAAAGAGTTCAAATTGATTTGTTCACTGGGTAATCGCGGAAAGAATACAGGCGGGATGGCAGATTACCGAAATTCAGCCCTCTACAAGCTTGCTCAGCTCATGGCGTGTTCAAAGTGTACATAACAATTGCTGTTAACACCAATTTATACGCTTTTATTTTCTGCACTTTCCACGCAATACTTCGTTTTCCCTAAAATATCATACCACGGGCCCTTTTCTCGAAAGCCCGAACTTTTTCGGGCGTCTTTCGAGTGCCAGCCGTACCTGGAAACGAAAGATTTTTTACGTCATACAACTTCAAAATTAGTTTGCGTTAAAAGACCCGATTTTCAGATTAACCGAATTGCAGTTCTACAAATTGCTTTTCGGGTTCGTAAACTTTCGGGACTTTCGAGAAACGGGCGCCAACTGAGAGGCAACAACTGCAGAACTTCAACATAGCCCGCATCTAAAGCTACTTTTATCACTGGAAATGACATCTTACATTAATTTAAAAGAATATTTAGAGCGTTTCTTCACGATTATATTATGCTCGAAACTCTCAACGTTTCCTGACTTTTTAAGTTCTTGAAGGCACTTGCATCATTAACTTTTGGGATGCCAGTTTCCAAGAAACTAATAAAAAAAGTATACTGAAAACTCACTTAAGGTGATTCCCTTGAAACTGAACTTGAGACACGGATTTCGGTTGGAACTTCGTTCACTGTTGTACATGTAACAAGTCAATGTGATAAAATTGGGGGGGTTACCGTGCTAAGCAGTAGTTTTTTTTTTTGTCTAATTAAGTTCCTTACTTTTAATTAATGTTATCTTTCTTGTATTTTTGTAGAAAAAATACATGCTTGTCGTTTCTGCGGTAACACGCTCAAGAATATCAAATGAAGCTATGATCCTCGCAGTTATGGATGCAATTTTAGCAACTGCGTAGAGAAGCCTGAAAAAAATCCAGGACTTCAACAGGGTTTGAACCCGTGACCCCTCGATGCCGGTGCGACGCTCTAACCAACTGAGCTATGAAGCCACTGACCCCGTTGGAGTACTGGATTTTTTTCAGGCTTCTCTACGCAATTGCTAAAATTGCGTCCATAACTGCGAGGATCGTAGCTTCATTTGATTTTATATCCGCAGTTCGATATATGATTTATTTCATATACCATTTCATCCGTTCATGCTGAAGAACAATTCGTATCTATTGACAATAGCGAATATATAATTATATCTTGAAAAGCGCGAGGCAGCCCCCAATGCTGGACAAAATAAGGTTCGGCATTTTAAGTGTAGCCCATCATGACAGCTTTGCTTCACTCTACTGCTTATTCACCTTAGTGGCAGAAAACTGAATCCCTTGTAAGCACTTTACGCTCCAAAATACATTCAATTCGGATATGTGAGCCACATACGTGCCATTGGACCCGGTTTGGCTCCCTCCGTACAATTTGATGACATTGCCAAACAACTGGACATGGATTGTTGCCGTTTTTTTTTGTATTCTAGGAAGATACTATTATCACAAAAAAAAAAGGACTGAGAAATGGGGGTCACTGTACTCGTTCTGGATAACAGCCATTGTTTGACATATCACGCTCAGTTTCAATGAAATCCGCCAAGTCATTAATGAGCATGCGCTAATAACGAAAGAAATTATACACAATGCAAAACTGGGGAATCACCTTAATGCCGGTTTAAAGTGCAAATATACTTTTATGGGTAAGAGGCACTAAAATAAAAATTACTGTTTATTGCAAAAAACAGTGCTCAGCTGAACCATGAGTCGATCAGATTTAAACTTACAGTACAACTCCCACCTGTGCTTACTTAACACATAGGCCCTTGAAAGGTGAACTCCTGTTACTTTCCTATCAATTACTGTAGCTCCTGATCAACATTGTTTTGCATTGCATTATTCATTCTAATGTTAGCTGCTATGACCGATTTTCAAACCATGTCACCAGCATTTAATGTTGTAATACCCACTACAAAACACACAACACTTCCACATAACTATCATGCTATAAATAATATTATCTTATGACGATCTTGAGAATGCTGTAATTCAACAGATGAAGTGTGCAATATTTGATGTAAAAACTCTAGGATGTCTTGGAGAGTTCATTTGATAGCCAATCCAATCCTTCATAAAGGCCATCTCCTTTCGTGGCACATGTAGCTTGCACGAACCACTAAAGATTGAAAGGAAGACAAATTAAAATAACAACAATCAATTCAACCAAAACGGAAAAACTATCACCTGAAGAAATCAGGGTAGATCTGAATTTACTGTAACAGTTTGAGCTTCAATCTCTAGCCCCCTACTGAAAAGGAGGAGCCAGGGGTGTTGCGAAGTCTCAATCTTATGCAGCCGAGCACAAGTGCTATTAATTGGGGAGGCAATAAATCAAACCAAACTAAACCAAATCAGATCTAATCACATAGCACAAGTGTTAATCCTGACCAAAATTATTTGAGGCCTGTGAAAATGGACCTTCTTGACAATGTCACACAAGGTTATGTTATTTTATATTTGACGGAAACAAAAAAACAAAAACAAAACAAAACACCTTCATAGATGAAAATCTCGTGCAAATTTGCAGAAAGGCAAGCGCTTGCCCTCTGGTATACATTTCTTTGCAAGATTTGGTAATTTCACAGCTCCATATTTCTGCAAATTTGCAAAAGATTCTTACAGGTGTAAGATTTTGTAGGTAACTAAATTCTATATAATAGATCGATCTATGAAGGTGCTTTTGTTTAAATGAAAAATACAAAAAAATTAGAATTTTGTGTGACAGTGTCATAAAGTACGTACTATTGGTGATTCTTACAACTGTCACAAAACTAGTGAAATCCATGATCAATTCTAACCGGTCTGTTCCGTGACTTGTTATTAACATTTAGCTTCTCTGTGATATCTGACACAGGATAGGCATTTGGCAAGTCTTGCTTGTTTGCAAACACCAGTAAAGCAGCATTTCGCAGTTCCTCTTCTTCAAGCTGTTGATTGAGGGCAATTCATTACTGGTCAATATCAAGAACCGAAACAAACCAAAATGAAGCTAAAATTAATAAAAGCTGCCAAAACTGTCAAAATGCATGCTAAAAAGTTAAATTACACAACCTAGAGAAACTCCAGAATTTTGTTAAATAAATGATTCACCAAACTGATCTGAAACATTTCAGTGCAATAAACACCTTTTGATAACATTATTTGCTTACCATTTTGTCCAGCTCTTCTTTGGCTTCTGTTATTCTCTCTCTATCATTGCTGTCCACAACAAATATAAGTCCCTGAGGCAAAGAATGGAAAATGTTTGGACAGGAATTTTTCATTCAAAGTGATATACAAGATCCCAAGCCACTCACTTGTGTGTTTGTAAAGTAGTGTCGCCACAATGGTCTGATTTTGTCCTGACCACCAACATCCCAAACAGTAAAAGAGATATTCTTATATTCCACTGTCTCAACATTAAAACCTTTGAAAGAAGAGAGAAAGTTGAACAGTCAGAAACACTGTTACTCTTTACTGATTTAAGTAAACATGTCATTCATAAACATTTGCAAACATCACAACATAACAGTCTTAATGTGAGGTGCTGGTCACAAGTGTTCATTTGAATGGCGACAACTGAGGATTTTACCGAAGAAACCTGATAACCCACGGTTTTACTCTTCGAGTCTTCAATAGAGTTTTCATAACAACTATCATGTCATAACTAGATGCAGTATGATCTTACAAGTGAGTGCAGCCATTTTCAGATAACTTAACTCTGAAGATGACTTCCACTCTGTTTGTTAAATTGTCAAGCAAGGCCGTCAATCCAAAACCACACTCATCTGGACAACTTATTTTTCTTTGTTGGTAAACGAGCACTGTATTAGGGGGAGTAGAGTTATAAGTAAGACTTTGTTCATTTATGGAGCATAGACATGTGGGATGTGTACAGTATTTTATGGTGTTCTGTTGCATTTCCCAACAAGAAATCAGTGCAATTTAACAGCATTTCACAAGCTTATGCTGCATTGATTCACATGCCTTAAACACACATGCCCACACATGCTTAGTATACGGGGGATAAAGGAAATTACTTAGCATTAACAGAGTGGTGTTTGCATTTCCCTTCCTTGCAACAGTTCCCTCTATTTGTATAGGAGAGGTTTTTAACCAAGACCACTTCTTATTGAAGGCATCCAAGGAGTTAATATCTTTTGTGATTTGCCTTTCTATGACCATGAAGTTTTAAACAATTAATTTGTATATAAATTTGCACATTTGGGCAAGTATCTCTAAGCTTAAAGGTGCAATTCTATCACATGACCAGAAGCCATGAGATAGCACAGCATATCTGCAAGTCATTGCGTGATTCATGCTTAACACTGTAAAGTCAAACTCTTTCCATTGGAGCCATTTTCCTTTGTATTGGTAATAAAACAAAGGAAAAGAGCTCCAGAAAAAATGACTTTTTCTCTGTTGGAGATGTTCTGCGTTATCCAATGAGAACAATAATAAAATCTTACAGTATTTCATCAAGTTGTCATTTACAATATTATTATCATGTCAGAATTAATTTTAAATCACTGAAGAACTCAAATGAATAGTCCTCTCAGACAGTTGTTCTTCCGCAACATTACTGGTAAATTTTGTCAATGTCGACATCCAAAACACCCACTGAAAAGTCAGCCTTGACTCAAGCTTGATGAAAGCATAATTACATGCGCAAGAATGTGCCTCATGAACTTACCAATAGTAGGAATGGTTGTGACCACCTCTCCCAGTTTGAGCTTGTACAAAATTGTGGTTTTGCCAGCTGCATCAAGGCCAACTACACAATACGTAACAGGAGAGTCATTCATTAAAAATATGCCCTTTAGTTTGATCACCTTCAACTTCAGCTTTCAATGTCTTAAGCCGGCTTACTTAACAGTTTTGTGGGGTAGAAAAAGATCTTAAACCAATCCAAGGAAAATGCCTGCACATGTGCTTGTTATATTACTCCAAATACAATAAAGATAATTTTCAGTCAGAAATAAACTGTGGCCAGAAAACTAAAGTAAAACAAGAGGCTGACTGCAGCCTAACCTTGAGCTCTAAATAGGGAATTTAAGATTGAGCACTACGGTTAACTGACTATGGTTGGACAAGCAGGAGAGGTCTGGTTCTTGTCAATGGTGGATTGGGTCGAGTGCCAACCATTTGGCATAAAAAAAATAGAGATTAAGATATCATTGTAAACAAGCAAGCTGCTACAGTTGAATCACTTATGTGACAAATGTTGTTTCATGAACTTCGCGAAGCCTTAGTTTGCGTTTTCCTGATGGAAATCACTTAAGAAGAGTACCAGTCCACAAAATTAAATTTTCCTCACCATTAAAATCACACGTTCTAGATTTTTGACTACAACTGTCAAGCTGTCCAAACTTACCATAGTGAAACATGACAGTGAGCACAACACCATCCCATAACTCTTATGCATGCGCAAAAAAGCTCAACCCAGATCCCGCATACTCGTCCAACCGTAGCCATTAACTGTAGTCTTCAATCTTAAATTCCCTAATGCTACCTTGAGGGTGTAGAATTTTGAGAGAAATAAGTTGCATGGGATATTAAAGCTGAAGATGCATGCTGGTATGAAGGGTATGAAGTGTGCCCCATGAAGTTACATAACTGGAGACAAGCACCTCAAAGCAAAACATTTTTGAAATAACAGGCTACATGTAAGCTTGATAATGACACAAAGTGTGCCACAAAATCAATACAAAAAATCTAAGTCCATCAAGTGGAGGAGTGGATATAAGCTTACTAACTTAGGAGAAAATCATCGAAAGTCAACTTACCCATCAAAATCCTCATCTGTTTCTTTCCAAAAAGTCTAGAGAAAAGGCCTGACAACATGAGACCCATATTGAGGTATTAGGAACGAAACTAAGCTAACTATCACGGTAAAACCGTCGTTATTTCCCCGTTGATCAGCCAAACAAGAACGCAGCCACGTCAGGACTTCCACTGCGCTTGCGTAACTCATAGCAATCTCGTTCTCAGAGCCCACGTGCCTTTTGGTCAGCACCAAGACTGTCTTGGTGCTGAGCAAAAGGCACGTGCACTCTGGGAACGAGATTGCTTTCATTTCTGCTCTTTTACCCAGGGCACCCGGCCCACTCGTCCCCGGTCGAAACTTGACAGAGGAGGAAAATAAATTAACATTGGTTATGAAAGTGAAGAATGATCATCGCAGTTAATTTTCCAATTTAAGCAATTGGAAAGGAGAAGCCTGAAAAAATCAGGGCTTCAACGGGATTCGAACCCGTGACCTCCGCGAT
>BLFK01000990.1:175048-187548 GCA_014634185.1 Astreopora myriophthalma | reverse complement strand
TGCGTTAGCCTGTGGTGCAGGGATACAGCGATGGCTCTTTTTAGCAATTTGCTGAGAGCGTCGGCAAAAGTAAATCCATTTTACACTGAAGAGGAATACTCTAAAACGACTAAATATATTTTGATCTGTCTGGTTTAACGTTTGTGACAGGTTGGTCTTTCAAACATTTGTCGGAATGCATTCAGCACAACACCTCGCGCCGCTGCGACTGTGAGTAGTTTTGGCTATTAGAATTTATCGAGAACTAGTCTCCAGTCGTCGGAGAATACGAGTTCGTTTGAGCATATAAGTATAGTCGTTTTACAAACCATTCAATGATCTACTTTTGTATTGTTCGTGAGGGATCATGCAAACAAGCCTTAATTAATTAGCAGTGAAGTTGAAGAATCAAACTTTATATGGTCACTTTCCAGTAGAACACGGGATCGCGATATAGGTCTATCGAAAATTTTATTAACGTACCTGCGGTAAACATGTGATTTTTTATTTATGTCGGACATGTCTTATATCTTCGTGTGGCTGACATACCAAGGGTGTCAACCACATCATATGGATTACATTCATTCTGATATGATCTACCAGACAAAATCAGGTGCATGTAGATTTCTATTTACACAGAATTTAAGACTCACTGAGCGCTCTCTCATTTAATAATAGTTGTTTTAAATTTTGTTGATCCTGTTTCTGCTCTATCTTAACTAGTTAAGTAAGGATATTAATATTTATTAGCATGTTAGTCTATTGAAGTAGTCGAATTTAGTTAGCTTTTGGATATATTAACATATTTATGCTACTCTGTAAATCTCAATTTAAATAAAGTTTATGTATGTGCATGTATGTTTGGAGACCACTGTACATAACAAGATTCCGGTTGGAGGTGACAGGGTGCTCGACTTCCATGCAGTTGCCCAGAGTCCACAATTTCTGTTCTGCAGTCCCAAATTTTACTCCATTGTGCTTTGAAAATGGCAAAACGATTGCCTCCTACCAGTTGTGGTCTTTCAACCATGGTGTGTTTAATTTAAATTATTCCCTTCAGGTAGTTTAAAGGGACAGTATCACACAATATATAGTTTTTAGTCTTTTTGGTTGATAGTAATGGCAAGATATTGGTCAAAATTCCTTTAAAAGGCTACTGTAATAGAAGGAAGCTGTTTATAGATGCATTGAGAAAATTGAAAGTGTAGGGCTGATGTTTTCAAATTTGCTCTTGTAACTGTAACTCTTGTAACATATTTTAAGCTCATTCTTTTGTTCTAGATTTACTTTATTTCTGAAAATTACTTATTTAGAAACTAGTAGAATGCTAACAAAGGGTTTAAGATTACGTTTAGTGAATTTTGATCAAAAATCATTATATCTCCCATGACACTGTCCCTTTAAGTGTAGTGCCTGTGCTTGGTACCTAAGTGCACTTCCACTATACAAAAAGCACTTGCATTCACATTTTTCCGGTACTCCATGACCAAAGTCGGACCAACTGATTGACATGATGTGATCGCAGTTTACTGCTTACTATATGATTCGGTTTTGTAACGCTGAAGTTGTTAATTGTCTCAGTAGTAATTCAAAGGATGAAAATGAACATTTAAAAAATATTGTTAGTGAAGACGAACTTACTGTTCATATCAATTGAACATGATCTTAAAATAAAAGAGAAGAGTATTATGAGAATAACTTGTGACCCAGAAAAAATATATGCATTGAAGAAACAGAGAGACATCAGGTAGAATCGTATCCTCCCCCAAATTAAATATTGATTTGTCAGACACATGGGAGTTTAAATTTGAAGGATAAGAAAACTAAGAAAATATTTGTTGACTCTGGATGTAAAAATTGTGTACCTGATTGCCCTCTTTTTTGCTTTTGAACAGATGGCTGTTCGAGATGCTCTAAACATGGCTATGGAGGAAGAGATTAAAAGAGATGAGCGAGTGTTCTTGATGGGTGAAGAAGTTGCTATGTATGATGGTGCATATAAGGTGGTGTTTAAGTCTTCCTTATTCACAAATCAGCCACCAAGCCTGTCATTCGTACATAATTATGTAGTAGCTGGCTTGACCTGAAATGCATTCATGGGGTATAAGAGGTCACAAATTTATTAACAGCAAGTTGTGCTGGGTTTGAAATAGGGTCCTAGGCTAAGTTATTCAAAGAAGGGTTAGTGCTTAACCCTTTAATTCCCAATAGTGCCACATATAGATTTTACTCTATCTAACGCCAGATAATTTGACTCATCACTAGCGGACCTCTCGGGGCTTACAAAGGGTTAACAGCCACTTGGTCTGGTCAAAAACCCATTAACCCTTCAACTCCCCATGATTCTTGGAGTGCCATATTTTATTGAGTGCCATGTTTGATCCAGCAGCTCCTAGAGTTATTTGTGGGAACACTAAAGTACTAGGTTTTCAATGAGCATTCAACGTTGTTCTGTATTGGGAAGGTGAATACAAAACTGCTGATCCATGCAATTTTGGCCCAGTGCATTGTTTCAATGTTATTTTCTTTAAAATCAGAATCAGCACTACTTAATCAGTAGTTGAGACCTAACAACAATATACTGACCAAGGCTGGCCAAACATTAAGAATCAGCTCCTCAATCTGAATTTGTAGACAGAGTCTGGAAATCAGAGCAAAGTTTCAATTGATCGCTTATCCATGGTATTTTATAAATCTGTGAATCACAAAATTCGGCAGTCCATGTGCATTTTAGGGCTAAGTCTGCCGTTCTGTACAACTATTCACTGCTCTCGTATCGGCAAGAGAGAAATGAGTTGTGTTGGCCATTTAATTGAATCTGAGGAAGACCCCAATTGGCTAGTTTAAGAAACTTAACCAGAGTCCAATGCAATTCCATGCAAAATAGAAATAAGAAAAAGATCTGAGGCCTTAGCAAAACTTACGATGAACAGCCTTACCAAGACACAGCATTAACATTGTTGGCTTTTTTAAAGTCTCTCCATAAAGCTGCATGTCCACTCTGTGTAATGAAAAAGCTTTGTTACTTGGTAGGCAAAGTCACATTTTGCATATTGATGGTAAATTGGGAATTTTGGTTTAAATGCAACACCCCCCCCCCCTCAAAAAAAACAACAACAACCAAATGCAAAAGAATTGGTGACCAAGCTTGATGTTGGGACTAAAGTTTTTAGGTCGGTCACTAGTCTTGCCTTTTTGCAAGAAGTTAAATTTAGACTCTGGTCACAAGTCACATGTAACTCACGGTCAGAACTAACCTTGCTTTGAACAACCAGTCCCTGGGTGTAAAGTTTTGTCCTCGACTACTCACTCAACTACTTTAAAAGAAAGAATTCCTCTAACCCTAACCCTAAACCTCTTTTAAGCCTGTTGTAATTATCCCACTCAATTGAATGTGGTGAAACCAAAACCAAGTATGAAGCCAGTTGCATTCTGAAGAAAATGCACATTTCAGCGAACCACAAAATGAAGTAATTCACAAATTGGTTTTACTAGCCAATCAGAATGCAAAATAAGTAAACACAGCCAATGCCAAGTGCTGGAAGACAAGATTGACGAAGTCACAATATTGCTCTTAGTTAATCATAGAGCAAAACAAAATCAAAGTCAAAGTAATTTGCATTGAAAACTGCTCTGTGCTATTATTTACAGAACTGCTAACACTTGTGTTCAGTTTGTGATTTATTATTTGAAGGGCTCAGAGCAAAAACATTGTACAGTAGGTGACTTTTTTAGTGCATCTGGTCATTTTAGTGCATCTGGTCAATTGCAGCCTAATTTCATGCAATACATGGTGATTATGGAATTACCTATCCCAAGTGGTGTGAAGAACATGATGAAGAAGAAGAAAAAAATTGGGGGGCACTGGAAAAGCTGCGCAGTGCTGCTCAATTTTCTATTATTACCATGCTATTTCCCCAATTTTTTTTCATGAAATATCAGGACCCTAGAAATTGGCTATGGTTTGTGGAAAGGCCTAAAAACCATACAAAAGTCAGTTACATTGTTTCTACCCGAGGCCTTTCACTTGGTCTTAAAATGTGAACCTAATTGCATGAACTTAGTCCTGAGGTGGTGACGGTAGGGATTATCATGCAGAGTATTCCTGCCAGTCGCCATTGCATTTGTCTAGACTGTAACTGCATTTACAGGTCAGTCGGGGTCTGTGGCAAAAGTATGGTGATAAAAGAATCGTGGACACCCCTATCAGTGAGGTAATTCATTGAGAAGAAATATTGTTCTATTTAATTGTTTCAAAAGAGCAGCTTGTTGGTATTAAAACTCTGTTTACATGTATTTCAGATGGGTTTTGCTGGTATTGCAGTAGGTGCTGCCATGGTAGGTAAATGCATTGGAAGCATTTTTATATTTCATACAAGTTACAATCTGAGAATTCTTTTAAGTTAAAGCTCTTGAAGATCTCTGCACCTGCTTTATTCTAGGCTGGCCTTAGACCTATCTGTGAATTCATGACATTCAATTTTGCAATGCAGGCTATTGATCAGGTCAGTTGTACTTTCACTGTGAGTTCTTTGTAGTATGATTGTCTGACTGGCTATCTTTAAATTTTGTGCTGAGTAAGTCTCCCCTGCACCCTATCATAGTCTGAGATAACTGCACATAGATTTGAGAATTGTGTCACCAGAGGTCTTCCCCTTATCTTTCAGGTGATAAATTCTGCGGCAAAAACATACTACATGTCTGCTGGACAGGTCAGAAGTAATTCATTAGCATACATGTATTAGTCATTCATAAATGATTCATAAATCATCAATTGATAAATGTTTTATTATTATTATTGTTGTACATGTTGCAGGTCTCATTGTTTACTTGAACTGATGGATTTTGATCCACTCAGTCAGTTCCTGTTCTAAATGGTCCTCCATTGTCTCAGGCATGTTATGATGAATGCAGTCAAAATGTGTTTTATGATACCGATAGGTCCCAGTCCCTGTGGTATTTAGAGGTCCAAATGGTGCAGCCGCAGGTGTGGCTGCTCAGCATTCACAGTGTTATGCTGCATGGTATGGTCACTGCCCTGGACTGAAGGTTAGCAAACTGCACCATCTACTTAATTGGCTACTAAACGTGTTTTCCCTTTTCTTTGTGTGTGTTTGTGTAATGAGTGAGCACAAATTTGTCAGCTGGATGTGCATTGTTGCTCCATCATTCACCTCTATTTATGAATCACGTAGTCCAAAGTGTTACAACATACTGATAAAATACTAATGATTTATAAAGAAATTGGTGCCTGTATAAGTAGTGCAATTTACCCATGGCCTGACTTGATCCAACTATGTACAACCCTATTTGCTATCAATAACATTGAATATTACAGTGTGCATGTATCTATGCTCATGAATATGAATATATTGTTGCAGGTTGTATCTCCGTATTCAGCTGAAGATGCAAAAGGTCTGCTGAAGTCAGCCATCCGAGACTCTGATCCAGGTACTATTATGTCTTGTGTCATGAGAATGAAAGCTGTGTTAATTTCACCAAACAGTTTGGTGTTGATAGGAACTCACTATGTGCACTGTGTTGATACAGTATTTCTGTTTATCGTAGTGGTAGTTTTAGAGAATGAAGTCATGTATGGTGTGCAATTTGAAATGTCTGATGAAGCTATGAGTCCAGACTTTGTAATTCCTATTGGCAAAGCTAAAATTGAAAGACCCGGTGAGTTCCATTGCTTCATTGATATACAGTTTAAAAGGATTGTAGAACTTTCCCATGATGGTCCTATTTTCAAGTTTGGTTCCTTGTTTCCCTTGTTTTGTTTTGTTTTGTTTTTTCCTCAGGAGTTATGTGGATGTGGTCGTCGGTAAACTAAAATCATCAGCAGCTCTCTGTCACAATTATGTTTCTCTATTTGGTCGTCATTTTGACAAAAACTATTTAAAGCTTTTTCAATGACCAACGAAATTTGTATTTGCACCCTTTGTCAATGCCTTCTTTTAACTCTATTCTTCTTCCGTTGATGTTTCCACGAAGGTCTCAGCCAAAGGCTTGTTCATTTTTTGAGAACTATTAACAGCAGAATAAGCCAGATTAATTGAGATGGCGTTTTTCACTGAAGGGATATCACTGAAAAGAAGTAAAGAACTAGTTTTATTGCTTAGGGTCTTGAAGCAAGTTTAAAGTCTGTCAGTGCTTGACGTAATTTCCTCCAAGTAAAGGTCCTCTTAAGTGGATATTAATAAGTTGTTTTTGTGTGTGTGTGTGTGCTGTAGGAAGTCATATCACTTTAGCAGCTCACTCAAAGTCAGTTCAACTTGCACTTGATGCAGCTAAAGAGTTAGAAGCACAGGGCGTGGACTGTGAGGTACACATTGTTATGGTGGTTCTTTGAGGGTAAATAGTAATCAAAATCTTGTTCAAAGTAATTTGTTATTAAGCGTGGCAAACAGATATTGAAGTGTGGTGCTGAATCACGGGTTCTTATTTGGCATGGCCGTTTTTGTTTTTGACTGCAGAAGTGTAGTGGGTTTTTTTTGTTGTTGTTGTTGGTTTTTTTTTTTTGGTTTTGTATTATGGTTAATCGCCAAATTCTTAGCAAGAAGGCGCTTACGTTTTACAATGAAATTTTGCAAGTTGACAACTGAACTTTCGTTTCGGCTGCGCACGATTTTAAGGCCAAAATCTGTCCAAATGAAGGCGTATTTCGAGTAAACCGTTTCTGTTTATTTCGTTCATACTGTTATCGGAAGCAGAATAAATAGAATGCGATTCTGTTCATTCCGAAAACGGAACGAGCCCAAAAAGAACAGGTAAACCGAACACTCCGGAATAGTCCCGAAAGAATGCACCCTTAGGACTGGTTTACACGTACGACGCAAACATGAGCACAAGCAACATACGCAGGCGCATTAAGTTGTTGTTAATTAGTGTTTTTTTGTTCTAACAAAAGCTACTAATAATCAAAACGCTACCGCTCCTGCGTATATTGCTTATGCTTGTCCTTGCGTCGCACGTGTAAACCAGGCCTTAAGGCACTGTGTTTCGTGCAACTTGGTTCGTAACGTTTCCCGCAGCACCATTCCAAGATGAATTGCACGAGGCATTGCTTCGTGTGACACACCTTGCAAAAGATGAAATCGTTGCGAGACAAGGCGCACGAAAAGCAGAGTCTACTCTCTGCAACGGTTTCTGCAACTTGTCTCGCAACGATTTTGGCCGTTGCAAGGTATGTTACACTGTGAACTGTTTCGTGCAACCTGTCTCGCAATACATAATTCATACGCACTTATATATACAACATAACTAGTTGTGTTTTGTCTAACTCGCGTTCATTGACCAAAGGTGATCAACCTTCGTACCATTCGCCCCATGGACACAGAGTGCATTGCAAACTCAGTGAAGAAAACGAATCACCTGGTCACCATTGAAGGAGGCTGGCCTCACTTTGGTGTGGGCGCAGAAATTGTTGCCGCCATTATGGAAGGCAAGTACTTCAGACATAGTTGCCTGCCTGTGTTGGAGCCGTTTTCAACTGAGTAATTACAGAGCCAATCACGTTTCCATGAAAATACACCCTTGAGCCAATCACAAATCGATGTAATTCAGGCCAATCAGAACGCAAAGCTAGTATGGGCGGGCACCGGCGCCAAGCCCAGTAAAAGCAGAGTGATGAGAGTCGCAATTGGTTTTCGTTTTGCATCAGTTTGGTTGGAAAGTCCGTGCAAGCTTGTTTAAAATTTAATCAGAGCATGCCAAAACCAAAGCCAAAGCTAAAGCAAAGGAAGGTAAATTATGTGAAAAACACCAAAGTATTTGTCACTGTCATGAGTTGTTGCTCATGCTTAGGGTGCCATAACGGGAGAGTGAATGGGTGAAGTCAAGACACTTTAAGACGGCCTGAGAAAAGACTATAATTTTTAAAAGGCGAGAATGTTAATAATGGCCGTTATTTGCTTTTCAGGTGATGCATTTGACTATCTCGACGCACCTATATTTCGCGTTACTGGTGCAGATATCCCAATGCCGTACGCCCAGCTATTAGAAACAAATTCTGTTCCTCAGATGGAAAATGTTGTTCTTACTGTGAAGAAAAGCCTCAATCTAACCTGAGGAGTGAACTTTCAAGCAGAGAATCCTACATATACTGATTAAAATTACATAAGTATGATACAATTTTTTTCTGGCTCTGCGATCAGTAGCACATATTTAATTTTAAAGGTTCCCTCCGCTCAGCATGTGAATTGCACCAATAAAGCGTGGTACGTGCTAATTCTAACAATTAAGTTACTAACAGCCTGCATTTGTGGAGGCTGTAGTTTGTGAGCTCAACTCGGTGGTTTGTGGCTTTCCTCTTATTTGTTGAGGCAAGAAACTTTGCATTATATTCACTGGTAGATAAATGGTTAGTGGGGACCTATATCTCTCTCTGCGTTCAACGTTGTGATGCAATGATTTCGTCATTACTGCTGCTGGATCTCGGCTAACAAGGGAAACTTTGTAAACTTCTGCAGTTTTTTTAACCTCTCAGACCCTTGATCGTATTTTGAAGTCTAAGGGACACCAATAAAATGAGTGATCTACAGAGAGTAATTTTAAATATTAAGTTGGTGTCCACGCCGAAGACAATCTAACTGAAGCAATTGCCATTAAAGAAGCCTGAAAAAAATAACATGTCGCATCATTTGATTTCATCATGTCGTTTCACTGGAACGCATAAGTGCAACAAATTGACCTGCACCCACCAGATGTAACTTAATAGCTCCACACCGGTACTGCACAGGTCATGGGTGGAAATCCCGTTGAAGCCCTGAATGTTTTCAAGCTTCTTCAAGCAATGGCAGTTGTTTCAATTGCTTGGTAAGCGCGAGGATCAGTTCTTCATTTCGGTTACGTGATGAAGAACCTGTTCCGATATTTTCAGACCACCGTACATTGGGTCAGTACGCAGCTATTGCAACAGCCTACGCGATTGGCTCAGAAGACAATCACTAAAAGAAACAGCAAACAATGAACCCTAAGCCTAAAAACAGTAGAGCTGCGTCCTAACAAGATCTAATGAAATTAGATTGTCACAGCTGCGTGATATCGGCATACATTGACTGCATTACCATATTTCAGTTGGCTGCACTGATAGCTCTGTAGGTAGAACAGTGTGTGTAGTGCAATCGGACGGTCATTGGGTCGAGTCCTCAACAAGTCTGGATTACTCCACTGTGATGATCATTCTAACTAAAAAATATTGCATCTCCGCAGTCAAGGGAAAATCATTATCACTAATAAGTTGAAGAAGGAAGATGATCCTGGTGAGTGTAGTCCTGGGGAGGGGTCTTCTTGACGTTGACTGACGTTTCGACAATCTGAGAGGGAGTCGTCTCTCTAGTGAAGTGATCTGTGCACTTTGGGTGGATTGTAAAAGTACTGTGGTCATTGACCAGACTTTTCAGTAGAAACGTGATTTTATCGATCATCTGTCAGGTTCGGCGTGATGTTGGGTGCTTTTTTGGGTGCTTCCCAGTTAACCAAAAATTCCAGAAATTCCTGGGCCGAGTTATTTGAACAATGACCTGTTTTAAACCCGCCACTAAACGGAACGATTTTTCAATATGGTTACGGAATGAACAAGATGTTTTTCACTACCCGTGTCTCATCAGGGACCTCGGAGGCGTAGGAGCTGGTAGGGCCACAGCCCTACTACTTTTTTGCTTTTGATGATTTTTTAGGACAATATAAATGGCGGAACAGTGACATGATGCCCATATCACTGACACCGGAAGTTTCCAAGGGCGGGCACTTGTTTCAATCAATCAATCAATCAATCAATCAATACTTTATTTGATAGAGCAGGTTGGGATTACAAAATTACTAATAAAGTAATAGTTGCATCGGCAGCTATGAGCTGATGTGGACCTGCTATGAGACTATCTAAGATATGTAAAATAAGTTATAACTAAAAAAACAATCATAATTGCAATCACTCCAAAGCTTAGTTACAAAAAAAAAGCTGCCATAGGTATAACTTAAGATAAATAATTAATAAATAATAGACTTAAATAGGGAACTTGATGAATCCTAATATTAATAGTAAATAAAGTCATCATTCTTGTTTGAGATTACAATGGCTTCCTTATTGAAAGAAAAATTAAGAATATCTTTTGAGTGCTTCCTAATTATTGCTTTAAATCCTTCTTTGCTAACATTACATGGTTTAGCTTTTTTATTCATAAAGTTCCATATATTTGGGCCTCTATATTGAAGGGAACTTCTGCCAAGTTCAGACTGCACCCTAATGATATTAAATTGATTACAAAATCTTTGTGATTTTGATAGCAAATTAAAGGAATCTTTGTGATTCCTAGTTTGTGATTCCTAGTTCGTTGGAACCTGTTGGAACCAGGCCAGAATAAAAGGCCATGAAACGAGTTAATAACCAACATTGATTGTCAGAAAAGTAAGGGGGGGGGGGGGGNNGGGGGGGGGGGGGGGACCAGCTGATGGAAGGATGAAGATGAAAGAATGAATAGCTCCCGGAAGCCAGCTAGCCAGCCAGCCTGTGATGCTGACCGAAAGAATCGCGGCCAATCACGGGACGACCCTCGTGACACCAATGACGAGTAGAGTGTGTGCTGCAGAGGATACTGCGTGTGACTATTTGCAAGACAAGCTGCATCGAAGCATCGAATTGTTCAGGAAGGATGGTGTTGGGTGTGCTTGTTTCTTTGTTTTTCTTTCAGTTTTCCTTCTGCACCGTAGTCAGGGGAGACACTCCTGCTAACTGCTCATACGAAGATATACGTGGATCCTGGCTGTTTTCTATCGGTAATGGAGGAAATGACAACACTGTCAACTGTTCTCGCGACTTCAAAGTTGTGTCAGAACTTCAACTCGAACTGTTGTTTCCAGACGTTGCAGTCGATGCCGAGGGAAACTTGGGCTTTTGGACCATGATTTACAATCAAGGCTTTGAGGTGCAGTTAAACAACAAGAAATACTTTGCGTTCTCCGCCTTTAATAAGAGTGGTCCAAAGGTTGTGAGTTTCTGCGACAAAACACTGAATGGGTGGAGCCATGAAGTAGCAGAATATAACCCGGGTAACTGGGCGTGCTACAGGGGTAAGGAACTACTTTGATTGGAAAGATTTCCTAGCAGTTCCCTACATTACTACATTACCCTATATTTCGGCTTTAGTTGCTCGTATCTCAAAAACGAACGCGGTGACCCCCATTTTTTAATGCTTGAGTGTGATCGGCAGACCAAGACAAAACTGTTTCAAAAAATTCTGTGGAGCGGATTCTGAGCCACCTTATTTTTTTTATTTTTTAAGGTGGCTCTGAATCTGCTCCACATGATTTGTTTAAACTTTGCAAAAAGTTTCATCTTGGTCTGTTTATCATTTTCGAGCAATAAAAAATGGGGGTCACCAAGTTTGTTTTTGAGATATGAGCAACTACAGCCAAAATAGGGGATACGTTTCAATTGGGGTTCTGCTCTGTTCGTCTCCCCGGTCACAACATAGTATTGTTATATTCATGTACATTTTTTTTTCTTGTGACGAACCTCAATAAACTAAACTAAATAAAGGGTGTTTTTACAGGGCGTTCCCGTTTCCATGGTTATGTCTTGCGTCACAATAATGACCGCTTTTCATTCAGCAATAATTGCTGTTTCATATGGTACCACAACATTGCTAGTACGTGATACAGTGTTGTAGTGTCAATCGTCCTAATAAGTGAGTCTCTTGAAAGTGTTGAAACTGGTTTGAGCCACCTTAAGTTTGAAGTGGACTTGGTCAAGTTGCAGACCGTACCACCAAAGAGTTGATTACGAGGCTTGTGGTGCTAAATATAATTAGCAAAACCCAGCGATAGCAGGATTCTACAAGTGCCGTTAAACGTCAAATATTAATTAGTTGAACTGGATCTGTAAGAATGTGTTTGGATTTTAAATCCTGTTTTTAAGGTCCATAACAATTGATCTCTATTCAACTGAACACCACCAGGCTTGCTCATGTGACTAATTAATTTTAAGTTGTGCCTTCTGGTGCTGGTTTTAATTTATTGATTGGATAAAATTTGCAAATTTGTCTAGTTCCCTACTCAACAGGCATTTATGGTTGACCCCCATGACAGGGATATTGGTTGTAGGTTGAAATGAATTTTAGGTCAAATTAAAATTATATCAACCTAGTTTGATTTGTACTTCGTTTGTGTTTCATTTATGACAATGAATACCAGACAAATGAAATTTTCAAATCAACAAAGTAAAAATAATTTTGACCTGAACTCATCTTAACCTACATCATGTTTTATAAGTTTCTCAGTATTTGTGACTTATAATTTCTACCTCAGCATTCTTCAGTATTGTTGTTTTCTTTATCAGGAAAAAAGCTCTCTAAGATTTCACCCAAAAAGAAAATCTTGAAGCTGTTCACGGAATTTGAAAACAGGAAGTTTATCCCCAATTATGAGTTTATTGGTAGAATAAACAGTGTTCAACATTCGTGGAAAGCTGTGGCATATGTAGACTATAGTGAGATGACTGTGGCACAGTTGATGTCCCGTGC
>BLFK01000990.1:120048-170048 GCA_014634185.1 Astreopora myriophthalma | reverse complement strand
ATTAATTGTACCAATCCCTCTCAAGTTGGCATCATCACTCAGCGATAATAGGGTACTTTCGAACTGTTTAGGAACAAAGATGCAGAGACGATGTGTTGAGAGGAAAATGCAAATTCGAATCTCAAAAGGAAGGAAAATGAAAATTTGAGTCGTGTTAAATCGCAGTCTCCACTCACTGTTCTGTTCTTCTTTGACCCATTCGAAAGTAGCCTGTTGTTTTACGTGTACCTCGGGGAACTGGATCTCAATTGTAAGGTGATGAAAAAAGCTCGCTTCTCTTTTGACGTTTTGTTCCTTTAGCTTGCAGATGGTTACCTGGTGAAAAATGATTCTACCGCTGCATGATAAGAAATGTTTACTTAACATCCAGCTTGATCCTCTTTCCCCGAGGGAGGATATCATCATGTGTTAACACGCTTGAGGTTGGTGAACTTACATCATGGGACGTTTCGTGGCAGCTCATGGCACTGAAATAATGCGTCATGTAGGGCTCTGCGATTTCCCAAATCTGTAAACACATCGAACAGCGGCGCGTCAGATCATAGCAATTGAGTCGGCTTAGAAATGCATGCAAATAACACATCCTTACCTTGCCTTTCTTGACAAGCAGGAGTGCTGCTTCAATATCGGCTGCTAGGTAGCGATCTTTTTCCCATGACCTTAAAAAACAAACAAAGAATAAATCTCAAACAGCAAGGAGAGACAATCAACTCGCTATGTGCCATGCGGTGTCATTTCTCTCGGCATTTCTCGGCATCACTCGGCCACTAACTGTTGAAACCCCATTTGCTTATTAATACCCCAGAATGAGAGGAAAAGTACGCTTTGCTTGCAATCAGTGGTGAATTGATGTGATAGGAAGCCCACGTTATAGTTAACGGATATAAAGTCGCTTACTTGATGGTTTTTCTCACAAGGGAGTGGACAGCTTCTAGAGGCTCTGTAGTTTTCAATGGTCGCAGAAGATCTATTCCCTGGCAAGCTATCAACAGTTCAATCGCAAGCACTGGAAGAAAAATTGGACAATACTTACACTGAAATCATCGGCAGCAGGGAATATAATTTAAATTACAATTGCCTTGGCTAGGCGGCCGGCGATGTCACGAGTAAAAATATGACATTTTGGCGGAATCAATGAAACGTCGATCTGGATGCCTCCTGGTGTGAGCGATACCAAAATGGGCTCAATCATAGCAAATAATCTTTTTATGATTGTGATTATTAATTTATTTTATAATATTTAACAGCATACATTCGCCCGAGTTGGCTCATCTAGGGGATTCGTGTACATCACAGTCACCTATTTACGTAGCCCATACTGTAATTTCAACAAAAAAATGTTGTGTACTTTTACAAGCACCCATACGAACGCAAATGAAACAAAACAGTGAAATAAAGCAAAGAACAACTCAGAACACTCAAAACTAAAAAACTCAGTTAATTAAAAAATCTTTTCGATTGCTTAGTATAATCTTTCACGGCAGCAAAGGTCGCAGCATTGTTATCAAAATTAAGTCGAGAACAACCATTAAGTAACAAACCAACCTTTTGGATTATATTCAACGTCGGGTAATCAACACAGAACGTGTAAGGTGCTCGACAGAGGAAAGTAAATTAGCACGCTGAGCAGCGAAGCGAGGGCAAAAGAGTAAAAAGTGTCTATAACAACTTCTCTGGGTGCGCCGCACATACAAGATGGTGACAGGCAGCAATTCATTGAGAACAAATATGACTTCAAGGCGGCACAGTGACCCAGTCTTAACCTCGGATATAAAACTGCCAGATACCTATCACCTAACCTGGCAGAAAAAATTTGTTAACAGGAGCAATGAGGGTATGAGAATTGAATGAGTCCCCTACATGAGCCAATTGAGCTCTTGGGACGACCATTGTATTCTATGTTGTTTAAATAAATGAAAAAGAATATAAAAAGTTCCAGGGAATAAACTTTGTTTAAAAGAAGCCAAAGACGAGCTATCACGAACCGATAGCGCTTCAGGGAGCATCCTGCGATTTAACTGAAGAATAAAGAAAACAATTTTTGGACTTATCAGTATACATAAAAGGTAAGCTAAGATTTGCGTAAAGCTTATGAGGAAGAAGTACCAACTTGACGAGGACACAAAGAAGATAAAAAAGGAGGTGCAATGTCATTTACCATTTTATACATGTTTGTGAAACCTACTCCGATCAATGGAATCTATTTTATCAGGCTTTTAACATTCTGAGAGGCGCCATTTGTCCGGCAGAGCTCGAGTGTTATATTAAAAAATGATGGGATCCACATTCGAACCTTTCTCTACGTTCTCCACAACCTTAATTGCTTTCCTCGCGGAAAATCCTCCCATGGATACGTGATCCTCTTGACCGGCGGATGTGGGCAATGAGTCAACTGAGGAAGGATGGCACAGGACTTTGTTCTCTGAAACTAATGAGTTTGATAGAGCAGAACAGTTATACTTGCAGAGAAGCTTTTGGAGTAACAACTGAGAATGTGTAAAAATCACTTTACCCAAGGATGCGGCAGTACAGTGCGCCATCATGAAACCTGTCGGAAAAACCAGTGAGCGGTTGTTACGTTGCAAGCTATATACTCCAAATACAAAAGTTACAAGTGGACAACTTACCGGAATTAATTCCGCCTTCTTTCACAAGAAATGCTGGCAGTTCACTGTAGGCTGTACAAAGAAGCAAGCACAAACAAATCAGAGAAACCTTAGGAAGTGCCATACTTTTGAAGACTTAAATTTTTCAATCTCATTAACAATTCGTAAGAAGCAATACCGTGAAGGAAGTGGGATATCTGATCTTGATTAGCATAAATTTCGGCAGCCTTAAACTCGAATTTCTCTTAAAATACTGATTTCTTTGAGAAGCAATATCATGCAAAGACTCAAAACAGTGTTTGATCCCCTATCCAAAGACCTCGAACTGAATTCGGCTAAAAAACTCGGCCTTCGGCCTCGTTTTCTGGTTTTTCAATTCGCTTCTCGGCGGTTGGATATCTGATGAAACACTTTTCTTCGTTGTTGGCTTAGCTCCGCAAGTTATTAACTGTAATAGACGAAATAATTTTAAATATTTAAACGTGTTAATATGTGACTTTTTTAGTATATTTGTCGTCTTTTTATATTGTTTTATTGTTTTTAATGGGAGCCTTTCGAGTCTCAAAAACTATGCTAGCTACTGGCTGACCTACTAACAGAAAATAGCGCGATACGAGTAATGCAAGACACGACGAAAAATATCGAACTGATTACCTGGATTGACAAGTCTTTCCATTCTTCTCTCGCTCATACTTGCTAATTCATGAATGCCAATTGCTAAGTAGTCTAGTACCTAACAACGACCGCAAACGGTTATTACTTCTTCAATCGTGATTGGTGTACTGTAAGCACCCATGTCGGGTTATTGGACAGTCCAATAAGCCAATCACATTCCAAATTATAGCTAGAAAAACCACGACTGAGGAATTCTCACTTTTCTGCCTTAAATTTCCACATGAGGTCTCGGCTATTTGTAGAGGATGCAATCGATAGAAAATACTTTCCATTCACGTTGTCGCTTCCGTGAGATCAGAAATTCAGGTTTGCTGATATATGTCAGATTCGTAATCACTAACCTTGGCGGGATACTCGCCATGAAAGTTTCCACCTGAAATTACTTCTCCTCGATCAGCAAAAACGATCTGTTAATCACCAGGTTAAGCGTGAACACCTAGATCGTGAACGATGCGACTACGGATCGATTGTTTCGTTGTTAGACATTAATGAACAAATGAAGATCGATACAACAAATGAAGCTAGCCTCTAAGATGTTTAACATGTATAGGTGAGCTCCACTTCTAAAACCTCGGCTTCTCTTCATCAACTGGTCTCTGGGAGCTTTCAGCTTTGCTGATCCTGACAATACACAGGGTGCTTGACTCAATCCATCACATCAGTTAGATTTTGCCTCTGTAGTTCCATAAGTAGTTACATAAGCAAAAGCTTCGGGTAGGATACAACTTATTCCAAATTGGCCGCCATTGTAGTATTATTTTGAAATATTTTTCTATTGTTTTGCCACTCGCCACGTAATATCTATTTCTATTCAAATCAGCCCCTTGTTGCCTCGTTTTAGGTCCAAAATTCAAAAGAATATTTCACTGGAACGAGGCAACAAGGGTCGATTTGAATAAAATCAAAAAAATATATAATGGTGGCCATTTTTGGAATGAGGTGTAATCCAAGGTAAGGATACTGGGTTGTCTGTGGCACTGTTCATTTCTGTCGTTATGACATCTTCTACAAAGTCGATGGTGTCATTTACAACTCCGTGAACCTGAAATATGGGAAAAAACAATTGTTATATTAGGGATGGGCGGTAGAAATTTCGTTTTTATTCTCTTTCTTGAAGGGATACCGTCAAAGTAGTTTTGTTCTTTTTGGGACGAATCTTGGTTAAAAACAATGTATTATTAGTACTTTCATTCGGACATAAACTATCCCTACAAACCCACGGAGAAAGTATCTATAAAACTTGTGGGGAAATTTGTTCAAGACACAGTTGAGTTCCCAAACTTGAACAAAATTGTGCATGCCAATTCATTTGCATCTTCGTTAACCGTTGCTCCAGACGACACTGAATAGCTTAATGAGGTGATCATTATACTCTTTGGTAAGGAAACTAATTGGGCAGCCAGTTTTTTTCTCCCAGTCTTTTAAAGCAAGCCTGAAATGGCGTGACACTGCGCATTAAAAATGGACATCGGTCGAATGTTTCTAGCCCATGCACTGGCAACAGCGACACGTTTTCATTAATTGTGCACTTCAAAGGTTATAAGTTTTCCGCGCTCAGCACAGAAATACATTTTGACCTATATTCGTCACCATTTCCTGTGTTTGGTTTCACGGTACTGCATGCTATGAGTTTCGATAGCCATCGAAGATACAAACAGGCGAGGTAGACAAGTGTCTTACCTGAGGACAGCAGCGCAAGGTGTAGGCATCCTGAACACGGCTGCAGAATCTGTGGCTCTCTGAAAAGGACAGGAATCAAAATATTTGCTAAATCGACCGTTCGGAGAAAAGCTATCTGCCACACAGCCACTAAAAATTCACAACAATGAACTCTCTCTTAACGATTCTGATGTAAATCAACCGATTAACGCACCCGTCAATGTGAATGCCCAAGGGTGGGGGGAGGGTGAGGGGCTGCCCAGGAGAATTTGACGTTGTCATGGAAGTTAGAGCCAAATTTCCCCCAACCGGGCACTTACTGAATGTCAAATTCAACATCCCTGGACACCTCCTAAATGTCTAATTCCTGGTTCTCTCGAACTTCCAAGATGGCGGCCATGTCAAATTAGCCTACGTGTCAAAATCCCTACCCAGGGGAAGGCTCTCTGGGTCAATTTCCCGTGGATAGCCCCCTCCACCCCGGGGCTTAACATTGAAGAGTGAATTATACAGTGCACTGAGATCTACCCTCTATCCGCTTACTTGTCTGTTCAAGGCACAAACGTTCTCAGGCCCCCACGCTCACCTTTCAATAGCTGGCAGAATGCAAAAGAACGCCTGGGAACTTGACTGAACATGAAAACGCCCAGCTATGTAGAACAGTGCTCCAGTTGAAACGTATAAACTTGCCTGCAATTTCAGAGCTATATACTCTGGAATGAAGTAGGGACCGCAACCGCTCTGCTACACGACGCTGACCAAAGTGTGGGCGCACTTGCTGGATCACTAAACATACGAAGATGATGTCAGCCATACAACAGGCCTGCATCCGGCATTCATAGCTTGAACCATCTATTTTCACTTACACACATCAAATGCTCTTGTTGTTCCTTTCAACACTTCTAGTGAAATTGCTGCGATGATGTCAGCCTGCTTCGCAATCAAACGAGATCGTTGAACCGCTGACAAACGAAAAATCTTTTAGTAAAGCAACCGCTATTTGGTAGCGAGGGTGATTGAAACTGAAACAAGATAGCATACTTACCTTCAGCACCGAGAGCAGTTATTAACTGTGTTCCATTGATCAACGCTATTCCCTGAAAACAATGATAAATGATGAACGATTTAAAACATAACTGCTTTTAAATGGAAAATGGAAAATAAAGCTCACAGTGAGAGTCTAACTCAACCTCTTTAGCTTGTAGCTCCAAAGGTTCTAGACCATGTGCCTTGAGGACCTGCCATGAAGTTGCCAAAAAGAAATACGAAAGAGTTTCAATCATACAAGCTACGTGACGAAAATGTTGTACAACTTGTGTTACAACGTAAAAACTTTAATTTCAATATTTGAATTGTTTTCCGGCATGTTTTCAGTTACAATGTGGCTTTGCGCACCTGAAGAGCTTTATTTTTCTTTATTCCATATGAACACCTTGCGATGTTCTGGAATCCCATCGCTTCCAGCGAAGGGGAAAAGTAATACCGGCTGCAACCCTCCCCTGATTAATGTTGCAGAACCCTTACCCAGGTCCGGCGGCATCTCATAAATCACACGTATCGCTTTGAAGTCCGTTCCCTCTGACTCGACTGAAATACTCTTACTAAGAGTTCACAGAGCCGGCTGCACAAAGAGGCTACTCACTTAAAACACAATTTGCGTCATTTGCGCAATCATGAACACTGACATTGTCTACGTGCGACATTTGTCGAGTACGTTTGTACATTAGAGAGATTTTGCATCGCGTTTACGGCACACGGCAAACGTCAGGCTGAAATTTGCTGCTTACCCAAAACTCATGAAATCTATTTGATTTCAGCTTATATTTTGCCTGTCAGCCACAGCTATCGAGCAAGTGCTAAAAACAGAGAAATAAGCTACAATAAGAAAATTTTCATGGTTTTGCGGATGACAAGCAGCAGCCTGCTGTTTGCCGTTGGCCGTAACCGTGATGCTAAATCTCTCTATTAACTGAACGTTATACTTCACTGTGGCCTTGAAATAATAAATTTAGGCACGAAATGTAGTGTTCAAGTTCTTGTCTTCAAGTACTTTCACATGTTTTAAGCAGACATCAAATGTTCCCGCATTAGTTGGAAAAATAGATCCAATACTAACCAATCTTGCATCAGCCCACCCACTCTTAGGACTCCACATCTGTCCCTCCCCCAGGAAACCTAGAGCTAAGTGAGCTAAAGGAGCAAGGTCACCGCTCGCTCCCACAGTACCTTGCTCAGGAACCCGCGGAACACAGGACTCTACAGTTAGACAAAAATAACTCATTAATCAACAAATAAAAAAGGCCTCGCAGAGTTAATCTTACCATTAAACATCCACAAACATATAATGGTTCTCTTTTTTCATCAATGAGATGTCATATTGCGTTAGACAAAAGAAAACGAAAGTAGTAACACTGCTGTATAGGGGCCCGTTCTAGTCAAAATAACACATTTACTTTTTACTTGTCAATAAACGGATTTCTTTGTACGTGAGCAATATCATGTAGATCTAACGAAAACTAATCAGGGCTCGGCCCGATGCTAAAACGCCCCACCCCCAGGGTCAAGTAGACTATTAAAAGCCCCGCTATGCGGGGCATCAGTACTTCAGAACCAAATGAAACACAAGTCAGTTCGGGTTTGTTTTACACTCAATTGAAACCCACGCTACTGGACTTTATTCACAAGGCGGCCATGTTGAGTCCCGAGGGACTGAGAAGTTTTGTTTTGTCCCCCGGAACTCGTTCTCAAACTTGTCAACTCCAGGCTCGGGGTACGAGTTGACAAGTTCTATTGTTTCTAACCAACATGGCCGGTGTGTGAATAACGCCCATTGGCTTATACTGTGCATCTGACAATAACAACATATTAAAGGAAAGAACTTGTTTACAGCATAATCAAGAAGCCAAAACTGGTTACACAGTTTTACAACATAACTAAAGCAAAGCGCGCGCCCTGATTGGTTAATTCAGCGTGTACTATTTGCCCATGGGTGTACGCTGCTGACGTGTGTGGTAATTTTCGCGCGCTTGTTTTCTCTTGCCATGTAAGACTACACGAACATTTTTTTGTGATGTAGCTCAATAAAAGGACTTCTGTAGTTCCAATGTCTCAATGTTACATTACAGAACAAATGGTAAACGCCGTAGCATGCACAATTGAGTTATGGATGCACTTGGGAGCTTTGCTAAGCACTCAAGAAGCTAGAGTCGCACTCGGCTATCGCCTCGTGCGACTCTTACACTTCTTTCGTGCTTAGCAACCTCCCGCGTGCATCCATAACTCAGTAGTGCAGTCTATGGCGTTTACCATTTGTTAAATATACAAACAAAGCCGTGGGAACGAGGTTGAGTTTTATAGACTAGAAATTGCGCTGTTCCTTTCGCTATTTTTAGCATGTACTCCAGTGCTTGCCAAAATATGTTTGCGTAACAATATGGGAGACACAATGATCATATTTCTCAAATATATATATTGCTCGAAAGCACTCACTCGGATCACTCTAACTTGAGCAACCTCTTTCCCAGGACCTCTCCCTTGGCTTCTGGTCTCCCGCCAAGGGAGAGGTCCTGGGAATGAGGTTGTAAATTGTGTAATTTCTAACGGTCGAGTGACATGGGAACGAGTTAATCAGAAATATTCTGAAAGCACGGTGTAGAGGGCCGTAGGCGGCTATGGGATGGCTAAGGACTGTTTACGAGTTTGGGGGGAGATTATCGTCATTCTACGTTTGTCAGTCGCTGAGGTTAAACTTCATGTTTAACTTTAAGAATTCCGCTGTCGGCTCATTTTTTCCTTCTGTATAGTGGAGTACCTTTCCTCGGGTCTGGTGCCGTTGCATTAGATGAAGAATACGTTTCCACATATTTATGGCCCCTTCTAAAGGTGGTTTTTAGTGTTTTTTTTGTATCTGGCGCGGCACGATTGCTTAGTTTATTGCCTACAGTAATGTAGTATATTTTGTCTATTTTCACGGTGTTATTTGACGTCCACTTTGAAACCGATTCAGATAAACGGAGGTAATTTTGTTAGGTCATTTTGTTCAGCGGACTGGCTGACGTAGCCCTAATAAACTATTTTCACATTGAAGTCTCGTGTTAGTGTAGTCAAAATGAGCGGAATTGAGCTGCAGGTACGAAAGGGATCTGTCACACATGGCCTGGGGACCGACATTTCTCTCCCTCACTGGCTATCGGGGGTAGGTATTCGAAAGCCGGTGAAGGACCAACACTCAAAGCTGGTGTAACCGATCGACCCGCGGCCCATCATCATGGTACAACTCTCAGGCTTAAATGTCCAGAAGTGCCGCCAGTGGTTATTGTTTGCTTTAAGCATTTGGTTAGCACATGCGCAAATGCCCTGGTGCACCATAGTGTCAAAACAAACAAACAAACAAACAACAAAATCGAAGTAATTAGAGAGCCAATCACGTTCTAGAGAAAACGCTCTCTCACCGGCCCTCGAAGCACATGGAGAGTACAAACAAAAAAAAAAACCGGGCGGGCCTTCATACCCAACTTTGACCCGCCTGTAAAATGAAGAAATGTTAACTGAAATGAGAAACTAGCCAGCTGATATTTTTACCGTTAAAGGCTGCAATAAGCTGGTTTAAAGTCTTGAGAGATATCCCACTGAAAAAACAAAGGTATCCAGCAAGCTTTAAAGGTAACGTTTTTTCCCACTATGGTAAATGGAAAAGGCATGAAGTTCTATACGAGCGAGGAGCTCCTTTTTTCTCGTGTACACTCTTCTCAACAATCAACAGAATCAGTGGAGAGAAAGCGCAAAATTCGTTATTATAGGCAAGAGAAAAACCAGTGGCTCATGCAAAAGGTATACTGAAGACAAGCAGCACAAGCATGGCATGCAACCGATGACCAAGTTGTTCGAACAGGGTTAAATACGACCTACGACGGTTTAGCACCATCCCTGCGTCTTTCTGCAGGTATCGGAAAGCTTTGTATTTTTGGTAACTTGGGAATAGTCTTTATTTGGAGTTGTTTTGTTTCCTGTCTTTTATTTCTTATGTTTTACGTAAGCTTACGTAATCTGTGCTCCGGTACTCACAGAAGCTGCCCGAACAACTCGGCCCAGGTTTGAAAGTTGATTTGGTGATTAAACTACAGTCTGATCTAAGGCCTGGTTCCGGCACACTTGCGACATAACGACATAACGACATAACAACAAAATGACATAAGACGTTGTGTCGCGCTTATGTCGCAAATGTAAACACCGACATAACGACATAGGGCAAAGTCAATTTAAAGAGAAAATAAGCACTTAACTTAGCTCTTCATTTATCAACAAAACTAAGAAATTATAGCTAGAAGCTTATAAACACTGATCGCCTATTCATACTATTGTTTTTTAACTCGTTCAGGATTTTATCGTATAACACAGGAAACCCTCGAACGGCTTCTGCCAACAACTCGTCAATATCGGAGACTTTTCCTAGTCTTACGGTTTGTTCTTGCCCAAGGGGTTCTAGCTCCAACATGGAATGAGAGGAAGCCGACATGATGAATCGTGCTCGGTGGTACTGGATTCGAAAATTTTTGCCGCGCTCTGATTGGTGGTTTGTTGTGTCGTTATGTCGAAGTTGTTCACACTTGTTTGACAGCAACATAACGACATAACGACATGGACATAACGACATCAGTTTTTTCCTCATGTCGTTATGTCGATGTCGTTATGTTGCCAATATGTCATTATGTTTACATGTTCACACTGCCAACATAACGACATAACGTCCTTCTTATGTCGTTATGTTTATGTCGTTATGTCGTTATGTCGCAAGTGTGAACCGAGCTTGAGCGCAAGATGCTTGCCGTGCACGGGTCGACGTGATTACCATCCCCCCTTTCGGGTAGTATAAGCCCGCTCTCGTAATCGAGTGAGCTTCGTCTGCCGAGTGGATTTCTAAGTCGGCTGATCTAACCTGTAACCTTTCGCTAGGACATTAATCCTTAAAGCGAATAACATGCGAGCCTGCTTGACCGGCAGAGGAGGACCAACACCTGGTTAATAAAGAACACAACACTGAATAAAGATGAGACTGAACCCGTTTCAATAACGACACTTAACTTTGAGTATTTCTGTCGGTATTAATTTAACTTTGAGGACGAAAATTCATGTCCAGGGGCTATTTTGTACAGCTGAAAACTCCACCTGGAATGAAACAGCCTGGATATTAAGTGGAGCTAAAGCAGTCGTCCACGCTACTTTTTGTTTACGTATCCCAACCAAGGCTGAGGCTCAATCAGAGATTTCGTTGTTCACTTACACGTGTAAAGAAATTTGAGTTTACAATTCAACTCCCTCATGAAACATACCACAAATAAATAATTCAGTGTGAACCTGTTACCTGCAGCGTGTGATCTTACGAGATTATCTTGTAGCTCCCTACAATGAGACGTATGCCATTAGCTTTATGACTGCAAGTCGGTTAAGAATCAGCAATTTCAGCAAGGGTAGGGTTAAAATTGACAGACCAAGTCAGACGCCACATGAAAAAACTCACTTTAGTTTCTCATGAGGAATAATCACTCTGGCAAACTTTCCGAATCCTGTTGTCACACCATACACCACTGAAAAAGGAATTATAACCACATGGCAAGTATCATGCACCAGAACGCAAACCGCGCAAACGCAAGCATAAGGACAAACCATGGCCAAGACACACACATGAACCACAATAACAGAACAAAAGAGCAAAAGTATGCAATAAAGCACAACCCCTAACCCCCACCCGCCTTACCCCACCCCTGATGAATGTCCGGGCGATCTGGATGTGTGGAACACCACAACTGAGCGAAAAGAAAAGCAAACCCACGTGCGAACTATAGGCCATTTCGGAATTGCGCAGGGAACTGGGGCGAGTTTCAAATTTGAACCAATCGATAAATTGACACCATCACATGAAAAATAACATTGAGATTTGCCGTCTGTCCAAGTTTGATTCTTTTAGGTCGAACAGAGACCAAGTTACAGACTTTAAAACACAGTTAAAAATCCATACAGACGTCTCTAATTTTGAGGCTGCGTCCCCTAAAACCATTTAAACTCTTAAAATTTTTTACGATTTCTGTAATATTCATAAAAATAGGCATTTCCAAATGGTAGGACCATGACAGGATTTTCCAGCTGTCCCAACTCTGCGTCAGTCTCCGGCGGCGTAGTGGGTGTAGGCAGTATGCTAGTGTAACTGTGAGACGTTCAATAACGAAACACAAGATTATCTCTTTGGCATACACAAGACGGGTTTTGCGCCTCAAGAATAGAAAAGCAGGTAAGCTCTAAACCTCTAGACACATAGCCCATGATAATCACATTCAATAGAAATACCTTTATTCTCATGAATGATGTCATCCAACAATCGTCGCGATTTTATCACTTTATTTTCAGATTCTTCTGTCAGCTGCGGACACAAAAAGCGACAAACGTAAAGAACTGAGCTTCAGGGTTGGTTTCCACCTTTGATACCGCCGTTAATTAATCCATAACTAGCCCAAGCTCGATATATGAGTATCTGTACTATACTATATTATTACGCATGAGCAGAAATATAAGGATTTGACTCGGTTCGGCGGCTTTGTCCAGTCACCAACCTTGGGAAAGATATATATAGAGGGAAAAGGAGAGGAACCCCAAACCACCTAAATCGCTCTTAATCGACCCATAAACCGTACCAGAGACAAAGAAACACAAGATTGAAGCAAGGTAAGGTATTTTTTTATTTTCAATCGTAAATATTTTTTGAATTTTGAGAAAAACCGTTTTCCCCGTACAAATCCTTATATTTCTACTCTTGCATAATAATATAGTACAGTACAGAAGATACTGAAAGATCGAGCTTGGGCTACCTGTGATTAATGGAGGAAATTTTGGCACATGTAGTTTGGCTGGACCGCGCAGGGACCAGCATGTCCCAGTTTCCAAAATGGGTTGTAAAAGCGGTCTGAGTCATTACTTTTCGCATTTTTCGATAACACAGTGAGCCGTTTCTTTTTGTTCCTCAAAATAAAAAAGATGGTGCTTGGCTCAGTACAGCAAGGTGTAGTCAAACATTTCGTTTGCTCCAACGGTCATTACCAGAGAGGATAATTATCGTCTCTTGTTACTACTGAATTGTTTAAACGTTGCCGTAGCTGTGACAGGTTCTGTATTTACCCTGATTTTCAGTTTTCCAAGTCCCAGTGCAACCAGTGTTTCAGGTGACAATGAGCAGCCATCGAGTTCAACAAACTGAAAGCGAGCAGAGTTAGAGCAGATTTAGAATAGCATTTGAGAAGGGACTGTCCTCTCATTGCGTATCCTTGTACCATAACTTAAAGCCTCCTTTCTTTGTACTTCTTACCAGTACTCCTTTTCGTCCTTCTTCCTCATTATCCCTCTACTCCTTGAGGCTCCTAAAAGCTATTCCTCACGCTGCATACTATGGCATCAAAGGGCTCTCATTCCTCCAATTATAACTCCCTTTTTGGATCCATTTCAAAATACAGTAGTACTTTTAAAGATACAGCATTAAAGGGGAAAAAACTTTCTCAAGGATCTTTTGTACAGTGTTCTCCATTCGATTTTTAGCTATTTGATCCCAGGCAAAGACCATCAGTCTCAGATCCCAGTCGCTTGTCCACTTTAGCTCTTACCAGTCACTCCCCCTAGCCTTGTGTTCTTGGTTTACAATTTCTGAGTAGATTTATTTATAATCTATAATTCAGCTTTATAGTCAAGAAATAAATCAAATTTTTAACCTGGTCATGTCCCTGATCCGTTTTTGTTGCATCATTTGTTTGGCTTATATATCTACAATACAGTAAGCTAAGGATAAATACAGCTATAAGGCATCAAATGCAGATTATGATCGAAAATTAGATTTTCTTTACTACCCTGTGACAGTGTTAGTGCATTTGTAGACTTAACTCGAAGGCAGACAGGTAGCTAGAGCAATTGTGTGAACTATGACAGCAACAATCAGATCCTGGACAAATGTCTTCATAGGCCGGGTTATTGGCTATCAGATGTGTAGCCAGCTTTTTGTTTTGTTGTAGGTCCCAGGGGTGTAGCGTGAGATTTTGAAGGTGTACGCAAAGCGCGGAAATTGGGAGCGGCGAAGGCTAGGGGGGAGGGGCAGGGAATTCTTTGAAATTTAGGGTCTCGGAAATGCCATTTCCAAGAATTCCCGCGGAACGTTTTTATAAATAAATGCGACGAAAAATGCAGTGGTTAGTTGTTTATTTTACCCATCTCTCGAGTTTTCGGTAACCTACAACAAAAAATGGGGTAAAACAGTGATAAAAACGTCGTTTATGGATTAATTAAAAGGTACTGGAAAAACAAACACACGCCAGTATAATTCGAAATTTAAAAATCGGTCCTATTTTATGGTAACTTTGACGAATGCTATAAGGGAATTTTAAAAAAACATTTTTCCAGATTTCAGCGGTACGAACGTGCGTACGTGCGTATATGGGTCCGGTCCCTCAAGGTCGCATCATAAAAGAGTTTGTTGTTTCAACGTATGTAAAAAAAGAACACAATAACAAAGTCAAGAGGGCTGAAAACATTGAAGGCCCGGAGCTGCGGCTTTGTAGGCTGGCTACGTCCCTTGCTAACAATGATTATATGAACCAAGACTATTGATTAAAGCCTGTTTTCTGTCATGGAATGTCAAATCTACATTTTTGTTTGTCAAAGTTTGCACTCTGTTAGTAAAGGGCAGAGGACGTCGTTCCAGGTGTCACGATGAGGGTTATATTTTTCATAATAACGATAACGATAATGATAATAGTAACTTTCCTAAATCACCTATATACTTATGATTAACTGCGCATACAAAGTAGCAACCATTTTGACAGGATACAAATCATTTTCAGGAGAGGTTTGATCATTTTCCACTGGACTTTCTTTTTCTGCAAAAAACAAGATGATAAAGTGCATTAGATGTGTGATACTCTAGTAATAATACCGGTGTCCTAGCGAATATGGACCCCCGGGGAACCAAATCCGCTGGCGGATTTGGACCCCCTTCGATTCGCGGATTTGGACCCCATTACAGCTTACTTAGCTGTTATTCGGATATAACTGAAGTACCAAGGAAGAGTCAGATTTTGGATCGGGAAAATTGACCGCTACCATAAAGCGCAGAGAACGCCAAAGAGCTGTTTAAAGCAAGCCCTGCTACCTTTTCATAGAGTAGGTGTGATCTTAAAATCTTGTTTTCTACGATGACATAATCGTATGTGAACTTATGCCTTGCATGGTTTCACATGGGCTGCCTGGAACTAGACGAGGAGCCGGAGGGAAAATGCATGGCTGTGCAAAGTCGTGCCTGCCTATGCTTTTTATCGCGCGAAATGTCGTTCCAAAAACAGCTTGTCTACTCCTGTGTTGGCCTACGAACCCAATGGAGTAGGTGGACGCTTCTCATGCTATTCATGGGCTCCTGTACCGGTGATGAATATAAAAAGATGATTAATTTTATCTGCGATATGATTATCATAAATTACAGAATATTAGAAGATACCTTATGACAGAGAATGACATCAAACACGAAACCTTAGCATCTGCGCAAACTGAACAGCATACACTTGCAAAACACGATACACATACATACATACACTCACCTACAATATGAACAAAATCGCTGTCGTTCAAAACCTCTTTAATTGCGTCCTTTGTTTTCAGAATACCGCCGCTTTCAACTAAAACAGCCTCGTAGTTTTCGGTGGTTAGGTTTGACGTTTCGGAGCGGCGGAGGGTTTCTTCAATTAGCCACCCAACTGAATTCTCGCCCACCCCACAGGGAACGACAAGCCACTTCCCACTGAAGCGAACTGACAATCGCATCTTTCGTGCTCCTGTTGATTAAAATAAATCGGATTGCGTGTTCTGTTCGGTTACACGTTACAGTTAGATCTTGTGGTTGATTAATAAGTTACGGCTGAGTGTTTGTCGGATGAAACAATACATCTTACGTAATGAGTGCCACGGAGGCAGTTGTTTTTCTCGAGGATACGATCACGTAATGTGGTAAGTATCAATATTTAATAAAACTCAACGTTATAACCAATCACATTGCAAATATCTTGACACGCCTCGGACATTCCTTCGACACACCCCCATGACCCCAAGTGTCGCGCATATTTTGAAAAAGCAAAACGCTGAAATATTCAAATCGTGATTCTGGGAGAAATGGCGTCTTTGAAAGAGATTTGTGCTGGTTTGCCTGTTGATCCTCTTCCCGCTCCGCGTGACCGAGATGATTCTGTACCGCACGCGCCTGTTAGGGCTGTGGATCTCTCTGATGATGAGCGCAGGGTATGCAGTTTGGTAATCGTATGATGCAAGTGCAATTAAGGATTTACACCACAAGTGATGTTTGAAAATTCTCTCAAAATTGCACGAGCCTTTAGGCGAGTGCAATTTGAAAGAATTTTCAAATATCACGAGTAGTGTAAATCCTTAATTACTCGTATATTTTAGTAGAAATCCAGTCACATGCTATCATGAATCATGTCATCTGATTGGCTCGTTACTCGCTATCGGTTACGTAATAGATAGCGAAGGGGGGATATCGAGGGGGCTTGGGACGGGCGAGAGAGCGAACGCTTGTAGAACTTTTTTAAAAGGTCTTTCCGCCCACCTGCGCACCTGACGCGGTTTGTGCTTTTGGGTGGTCAATCAAACGTAAAATTTCTGCTGGAATGTACACAAATATTTTTCATTACCTAATGCTCAAAATTTATGCCTATATTCAACTGGCTTGCATCATAACTTCACAAGCTTTTATCTTAGTTTTAGCCACTAAATGATCGCTAGAATCTCTGGTTTGCGGTGATATATGTTGTGCTTTTTCATTTTTTGCCGTTCCGAAGTTATTTAACGCTACGGCAAGTAAACAACTAATTTCAAACGCTACATTTTCTCATTTTTGGTGTTTAAAAATGCAACGAACTTGTGTTACGCGATGTAAATTGTTATTTAACGAGGAGTGGGCTCCTGATTAAACTTAGAGTTCTATAGTTCTTTCTCTTATAAATAGATATATAACATTGTATCGCATCGATTGTGCTAAAGGTGCGTTCTTGGCGATTCTTAGCTCCTTAGAAAGTTACGCGTGATTTAAATAGTCATTTGCGCGGTCATAGCGAGTAAAAATATGCTCAACTTTGTAATTTTCCACAAGCGCTTAGAATTATCGCACAGTTTCCGTTTTACATGATTTGAGACACTGCTCTTTGCAAATTACGAAAGCCGAAGTATTATAACTGTCGGTTTCTCATCGACCTTTCTGTTAACTGCATCTGTCAAAATTGACCAATCAGAAGGTACACCAGATTCAGGTTCTGGTATACCGGAAAGACCTTCCCTCCCTCGCCCGTCCCAAGCTCCCTCCATTTTACGTTGCTTGATTTCCGCCTCACTCTGCCTGTACTGCCTGTACCGTCGTGCCCTGTTTACCAACTGAATGCCTTGAACAGGCTAGGTTAGGTGGGGTGGTCCACTTTACATTGATCTTGGCTAATGCCTATTTTCTTTGGTCAAATCTCAGTTTCTTTATATGAGGTGGGCTGGCCCACTTGCTGAGATCCCAGTCTGAGCTGCCGAGATCTTGGCAAGCTGGGCTTAAAGGTTCTCATTCTCATGATGTATGCATTGCCTGTATTAGAAGGCAGCCAGATTTGCATGATCACAGGATTATATAATTTTTATATAAATTGGATCTTCTGTTGTAAAATGTCATTCTGTGCTTGCAGTAACAGACAACCAACAGTGGTGTAGACAGAAGTGTTTGATCCTGATTTAGTCATATTTATTAGACACTTCCAAAGCTTGAGACAAAACAACATGCAGTTGTTGCATCTTTCATTTAATGAAACAAGTCAGAAATAGGACCAAAGACAGGCCAAACTTCTGGCATCTTTTACATTTTAAATTTGAATTTATGGAGCCTCAATACATAGCTGCCTTTAGAGGGGGTCTGTAATGAGGGTCAGTAGGGGGTCGGCTGGGGACTACCAGGGGTCACTGTTCTGTCAAAACCCAGGATGTTGGGTTGGGGGAAGAGGACATGATCTGGATGGGGGTTGTCACATGGTAAGATGTGGGAGGTCTGAATAACTTTAGACCCTGCCTGCTCAGATTGCATAAACATGCAAGATTTCCACACACCTCATATACATAATTATTCCAACTTTGAAACTTCAGTCACTTTTGTCCATTGTGGAGGAGGATTAGGACAAGAGAGATGCATACTAAAGTTAATTAATATATGGGATTGTGTGTACACTGCAGATCTTTCCTGTTAATATAAAGTGGGCAAGTGCAAGACAATGAGAGCAAGGCTAGTGGATTAAAATTTCAAACAATCCACTCTTTTTATGCAATTGAGGGGTGCGCTTGACCTGGTTTGACTGTAAAATAATTGTTTTATCTGTTGTTTCTAGCTAGCACTGCAGAATGCTCTGAGATATTTTCCTCACACTTGTCATCAAGTGCTTGCTGCAGAGTTTGCTGACGAGATGAGACAATATGGTCACATCTACATGTATCGCTTTAGACCTCACATTGAAATGCGGTTAGTCAATATAACCTGAGCAATATGTCAGTGGTTTTTAACATTATTATGATCTTTAAGTTTGGTCTGTATCTGGTGATGTTTGCAGTGCATATCCCATAGATGAATATCCAGCAAAAACACAACAAGCAGCAGCCATCATGCTCATGATCATGAACAATCTGGATCCCAGAGTTGCCCAAGTATGTTTATGTTCTTTGCATAATTTTATAATGTAATTATGGTTTGAAATGGAGAGAGTCTGCCAGGGGTCATGGGGAACAAGGGAACATGGCCAATTTGAACTGGGGATCAGGGAAACAAAGACAAAATATCTCAGGGAACAAGGGGATATAAACCATTTAAGGGATCAAAAAGCTGGGAACAAGCAAGGGAACAACATTTTTGTAAAGGGAAAAAAGGAACAAGGACCCCCCTGGGAGGCCCTCAATAGACCTTATTTACTTGTACTGTTTTGCTGCCCTAGTGCATATCACATGATGATAGTCAGAAAATTTGAATATTTTCACATGAGCTGTTCTCTGATTAGGGCAGTGACATATCAACAGGCTAATATAGTCTATAGCTGTATAGCTTTTAATTTTCTGGTACTGAGAATACTTGACAAATAGGTTAAACTATTTTAGAGAATTTTTATCTTGTAGTTTCCCCATGAACTTGTCACATATGGAGGAAATGGCCAGGTGTTTTCCAACTGGGCACAGGTAGGACAAACTGTGTTTTGTTTTAAGATGATTAAGCCAAATGTATAAATGCTATCAGTATATCAATGTCACTATTCCAAGGATCAGAAGTACACTTGCCACTATTTCAATCATGTTGTAAAAATTGTGTTCAGAGTCGCTAAGGTACAGCAAGGTAATCCACTTGCAGGGTCTTGCATTTTTATTACTTTTGGAAGCAGAAAGGCTGAGTGGTTAGGGTGCCTGACTTGGAAATCCGTAGGTGTCAGGTTCAATTCCCACTTTGACTGCTAGCTGGAATTGTTCTCAGTAGCCTCTGGTTCAACTTCTCAGCTGTGGGAACTGGTGACGTCTCCCGCCAGTTGAAATTGTTAACTCTGTTATGTTCATTTGTATCATTTTTTCACTGGCCCAGGAAAGCCCCTCAAGCAGATCAGTCAATTGATTATTTGTTTCTTTGTTTATTTATTTAACAGTATCATAAAGAGGAGGTAATAAATTTCCTTTTCTTTCAAGTTTTGGCTTGCCATGCATTATCTTTCGGAAATGACAGAGGAACAGACATTAGTAATGTGTTCAGGTCACCCACAAGGACTTTTTCCCAGCAACCCAGCAGCTCCAAGGGCCATTATTACTAATGGAATGGTGAGGATTGCTTTAATTTAGAAAATAATTTATTCAGTTGAAATAATTTGCCTAATAGCCTCACTGTGAGTTCCACTTTTTCAGGAGGTAATTTATGACACTGACTACAACAGACCAATTTCGATATTTTAAACTTCAACTTCCAACAATAAACATGACTTCAAGGCTCTGGGGAATAAAGTAAGAATTTGTGTGAGTTTTTTGAGGGAGCCTCTGGATGATGCCTTTTGTCCAAGAGTGAGTTTTAATATATTATCTAAATTGGCTTATTTTGATATTTTGCAACGTTGAAATCCCTCCCTTTAATCAATCTCCGAAGTTTTACACACAAAATAAAAGTATAACAGAATAAGGTATATAAACTAAAATTCAAACGAAAAAAAAATAGTTTCAATAACAAAAGAAAAGCACTATCACCAATGAAAAGCTAAATTAAATATTCTGAGAAAATAGTGTGCATACATTAAAATTCAAAAAGCAACCGTCAAACGCACACGTTAAGTTTCGCAATAACAACATATTTGCCTTGTTAAACAAGAAACTCAACTTGGTGTATGCGCAAGAAGCACAGGATCGTGCTGTTGACAGTAACCAAGAGTTAGCTTCTAAATGTTCAGCTTAATCTGGAAGATTTTAATTTTATTGAAATGAAGTGATGAATTTATTAGTAATGACATGGGCATACTTCAAAAAACCCTGAGTGCTCCTAACAGGAGTAGAACCTAATAAGTATACAACTTTCCAATTACTAGTTCTGACCTACAGGAGACTCAAGGGAGCTAGGCCATTCAACATTCATGTATTGGTTACAAACGACGCCATGTCTTTTCCAGGTTATTCCGAACTATTCTTCAAGAAGAGTCTATGATAAGCTGTTTGCTTTGGGTGTAACCATTTATGGTCAGATGACAGCAGGAAGCTACTGTTACATTGGTCCTCAAGGAATTGTCCATGGAACTACGGTGTGTTCAGTGAGCGAGGATATTTCCTATAAAAGGCTTAATGTTTGAAACAGTTGATGTCTTTCTTTATGTTTATTTGTATAGATTGTGGTTTTGAATGCTGCCAGAAGACATCTAGGAGTTAATAGTCTTAGAGGAAAGGTACTGTAATTTGCTTAAAGTTATTTGTCCTGTATGTGATAAGTGAATATGCTGTATCTCAAACTCTGCTGAAAACCATTGTTGAGGTTCAGAAGAGTGGCATCATTGACAGTGACTTAACCTGTCCAGTAATAGTAATGGTAATAATAATGATGATGATGATGATGATGATGATGATGATAACAACTGTATGATAATAACAATAGCAACAACACTATCACTCCTCGATTGAAAATGATCAAGGAATTGTCCATGGAACTACGGTGTGTTCAGTGAGCGAGGATATTTCCTATAAAAGGCTATCACTGACAACACTATCTATCACTGACTATCACTGACAATAACACTAACAATAGCAATAAAAATAATATTAATGCATAATTTGTATGGCACAATGTTATTCGGTTTGTCCGTTAGTAAAACTTTGGACCCAGGCTCTCTCTTTTTCTCCTGTACAATGAGGTCTATTATCACCCTTAACCACCCTCCTTGGAACAAAATGGCCAATCTCAATAGTATTCTGATCCATTGAATTCTAAAGCAGTAGCCGCATGCAGTCATCGACTGCCCATCTTTATTATTATCATTTATGACAAGATGTTATGTCAGTTGCCAATTTATTTCAGAGCTCTGGCGCAGGAGGCAGCAAAAGTTCTTGTGCGATAGGTCTTGAAGTTATAATTATTATGAGCCAACTACATTGTATAGGGAGGATACTGATGGAAAACTAACACAGATCCTGGTTCTCCAGTGTTTCTCCAGCCTTCTTGTAATCTAAGTTTTTTTTTTCATTTTATTTATTATTATTATTTTTTCATTTTATTTATTATTATTTTTTAGTGGTAGCTGTTATTAAAAGTTCCCTTGTGGATCACTCTGCAAATAATTGCTTAGTACTGTTGTTAAACTGTTAGGTTTTCGTTACCTCTGGTCTGGGTGGCATGAGTGGGGCTCAGGCAAAAGCTGCTGTGATTGCAGGCTGCATTGGAGTGGTAGCAGAGGTATGGCAATGTGGTCAGAGCGGATTTGGAGATTAATGCTTCAGTTGTAGTTTAACTCATAGTGTTATTCCTCATTGGCTGCTATATATCATATATCTGTCCCATATCATAATATGTGATTATTCCTGACAGAGGTAAGACAAAAGTGTATGAATCTTCTCATTCATAGGTTAACAAGGCTGCTTTGAAGAAAAGGCATGAACAAGGGTCAGTGCCCAAAATGTGGCAATGCAATGTAACTTTCATTTTCAAAATATTATTGCTGTTTGGTTCCGGAAAATATCCACATCACCTCAATAGAGTGCATGGGGAGTTCATAAGTGAAATGGTCAGAAGGATGCATATGGGGTGAACACTGCTAGGGGTATAACAGAGATGCCAACCTCTGGAGATCTAAAATCTGGAGATTTCCTTTTTTCATCAGGACCCCAACCTCCCCCCCCCTCTTAATCCCCAATCCCCTCAGGAGAAATTTTTTTATTTTATTATTATTATTTTTTAACAAGAACAAGTGAGCGACACAACGGAAGACTATTTGAAGTTGTATACTTATCATTTATTTCCGACGCTTTTCGTTTGTAACTGAGACTTCTTCAGGGAATAAATACAACTAGCAGAGGGCAGCATATATAGCATATAGGTTTGCTAAGTTTAGCCTACACATAACCGTGAATAATAACTAAAATATGCTTAGATACGCTGACTACAAGAGACGCCGTAATACATATGTTATGGCGTGTTGTTATATTTTGTTTTATAATTAGCGCTAATCGTATGACCTACTACTAAGTGGACAGACTGTAAATAAATGTTGCTTCTAAAAATATCTGAAATCCGTAACTGTTCATCAGTAGGATGCCCAAAATGTGTGCGATATTACAATTGTTTTCGGCTCCATTAAATCCTATACCAATTGCAGAACATTTTAGCAGGAGCCACCCACAGTGTGAGCACAGTGTGTGCACCTCTCACGAGGTGGCACAGCTCGAGCGGGAAATTCGCGGGAAACCAGACAGAAGCGTAAGAACACTTATGTCGAAAATTTTTATTGGTTAAACAGGGATCCAATCAGACAATCGTTTATTTAGAAAGCATTTTTTGTTTAGTTTCTGTCAACGTACGTGCGTTTTGAAAGTCAGAGATGCAGGAATGCATTAAGAAACGGCGAAGAGATCGAAAAAATCTAAATTTGTTTAATTTGAGATTTGGGGATGCGATTTGAGTCTACAGTAGAGCAAAGTCTTTAAAAGGTTCAAAGTCGTTTTTATCCGGGAGATTTGATTGCCCGTACGGAAGACTGGGAGATTCGTTTCGTATCCGGGAGAGTTGACATAAGTTATACGGGGGAACAAGGAAAAAGTGGCGGGAACAGTGTTGGGGGTATCTAAGAGATTTGGATCTCTTTAATACTCCCTTACCTTGGTTAATTTTTCCTTTCCACTTCTTAGGTGGTTAATGGAATACACATCTGATGTGGACATCTGCATTGATATGATAAAGTACATAGCTGTTATCTTCCAATGTCAACATTGAATCTTTACTCTGAATTTGTGTCATGGCTAAACTAAGGCTTATGCAGTAAATACTACCGGCTGAAAGAAGCAAAATGAGAGTCCTGGTTATGTTGCATCTGACTTGCAAGGCTTAGTTCTCTTATTGACATTAATTTATTCCAGCCAATCCATCATAACAAATTTCTGTTTGTACCAGCTTTAATTTCAATTGATTTTATTTATTTATTTCTTTTGTTGGCAGCGTTACTAAACACAGTAATGGAACGGAATGACGGTAATATAACAGAATATACCAGAATTGTACTGGAATGAACCGGAAAGAACCGGAATATGCCAGAATGGTACCGGAGTATACCAGAGTGGTACTGGAATGAACAGGAATAATAACCCTAACCCTAACCCTGACCCTAACCTCTTAGGAAATCTCTAAATATTGATGTATCCAGACCAAGGACCGAACTGGGACGTACATCATTTACATATAGAGCAGCAGTCGCTTGGAACACGCTACTGGATGTCATTAAACAACATGACAACCCAGAGACCTTTAAAAAGAAAATCAGATCAATTAAAAATATAATAAGGGACATCCGTTTTACTAAAGAGTGCTCTGTAGTGTATAATAAAGGCTCAAATTTTAGGTATTTTAAAATTTTTAGCTCTACAATTCATGTAATTTAATTAGATATTTTTAGTCTATTTTATTGTTCATATTTTTTTCCATTTATTCTTGTATAATTGTTGTACTATAAATTGTCTTAGGTAGATAGGAGGTCCACATAAGCTATATAGTTGCCTTCCTTATTAACCTGCTTTATCAAATAAATAAATGTATGTATGTATGTGTGTGTGTGTGTGTCTGTATGTATGTATGTATGCAAAGAGTGAGAGGTACATGTATGACTGCTTTACATGCAAAGGCATTTTCTTATGAGGGACATGTTGTTGCTTCTTTGTGACTAATAGTAAATCCTAGAAATCTTGTTGATGTTGACCTCCTAGTCTTGACATCAAACTCTGGAATTCCTGACGTCTTTAACAGTCAAACTTACTCGGTCGTTGACAGAAAATGATGGTCTTTTCTGTTTCGTCCAGTCACAAAATGTTAATTTACATCTAACGCTACCGCATTTACTAATTCTAGCATAGAAATTATTTTATGCATAATTTTTATTTTAAGTTTCAGTTTATATACTGGTCCGCAGCACAATGATTTTTTCAGCAGTATCCAGTCTGTTGTTAAGTTCTGCTTGGACTTCCTTCATAAGCCACATTTCCTAGAGGGTCTACTATACTTTGGCGGTCTGCCAGTTTAAGCAAATTTTGAGTGTCGGTCTACGGTTTCAGTCGTGTTTTTGAGGCGGTTTATGGTCAAGAAAATTACTGCGCAATTGCGTGAATGATAACTTTATCACACAGTTTTCGATTTTTGTGTTTTTAGTGGCTGTTTTTCGAAAGGGTTTATAACAGATTATAGGTGGGTTTGGTCTTAAGGGGAAAACGAAAGCGGATTGCAGTCTCACATGCCATAAAGGTGGTTTCAGTCTCAAGGAGAAAAACAAAGTGGTTTGCACTTTAAAAAAACAAAAACAAAATAAGGCAGTTTGCGGACTGTGTGACCCCCTATAATAGACCCTCTTCCTAGCTGTAAATTCTGCAGACTACCAGGTAAATATAATTCTGTTCTATTTCATCGCTTTGTTCCACTGTACATTCGCTCATTTTGTAGTTATGTTTTCTACTTTAGCTTTCAAAGGTAATGCCTCTGATAGCAATAGGTCTCTGTGATGCAGTCAGTGAAATGTTTTCTAACACTGACAGGAGCCTGGGGAAGAGGTCATGTTATGCTTTGGTGTTTTTTGAATTAATTTTCACAAATTCTGTACTGGTCAACTTGGCATCGGCAGATTTGTATTTTTTCAAGAAATGTGCAAAATAGCACTCACTCTGTCACATTCTGGTATATTCCTGTGTTATTTCATTTCATTCCAGTACATTCCGGTTCACTGCACTATATTCCATAATTTCAGGTATCATCCCGGTATTGGCGGGTCTAAAACACAGGTCACAGGTCCGGTCTCAGGTTATCATTTTTACCAATACTGAAACCCTTAACCTTCACTAATACTAACCTTAGGCCTAAACATTCTCTTAGTGTAGCATTTAGGCCTAAGGTTAGCATTAGGAAGGGGTTAGGGTTGTTTCCCTATTAGTAAAACAATGACCTCACCTGTGACCCGCCGTCCCGGTATATTCCAGCTTATCCTCATCCATTCCTGTCCATTCTGGTACCCTTCCGGTAACGATATTTCGGTTCATTCTGGTATATTCTGGTTCATTCTGGTATATTCCAGTCATTCCATTCCATTCCTCTATTTAGTAACACCCTTTTTGTCGGTGCCAGTTGTAGGAATGTATGTGAATCATGTCCTCAAAATTGGTCTGATATAAAATCCAGGCTATCACAACTAGCTCTGAGTTGAAGAAGTGATCCTCACACTTTCTGGACAATGTAAGCAATTGTCTCATATATGCACTTGAAAAATTCAAGTGACTTCAATGGAATTCGAACCCACAACCTCTTCGATGCCGGTGCAGTGCTCTTACCAACTGAGCTATGTAGCCACATAGTTGAGATCTGGTCAATTTGTTGGGCTCATGCATGTTTTCCCATGAAAGGAATGATGAATGAAATTATTGTGAATTAAGTGTGGGTTAGAAATGAATTGAAGAAGTGATCTTCACACCTTCTGGACAATTTAAGCAATTTTTGCATATATGCACTTGAAAAATTCAAGTGACTTCAACGGATTCAAACCCAACTAGCTCTGTTTGGTTTAACCAGTTCTTTCTGTAAAAAGGCAAAAATGTCTGAGAAATTCTACAGTTATGCAGCAGCACAATTAACTGAGATATACATTTTTCAAATTTTATTCATAGGAAAGCACGTCAGTTGAAGAGGCCACACAGCTTGGGATACCTTGGCAACATAGTTGACTTATGGTTTGAGACCTTTTTCGTTTTCTTTAATATATAGCTCTCACAATATTGTCATGCTGCTTTTACTTGATGAAGTGTTATTGAAGCACAACATCACTATCCAACACTGAGGAAATAATTATCTAAACTTACTTTGTAGCTCCATTATAGAATTTTTCTTTTCAGGCTGGTAGTAATTAGGAGATTATTTGATGGTTTAGAAGTGGAGTAATCATGTCATAAAAAATTTACTTTTTTTAATTTATTATTTATTTTTTGTTTTTAATCAGGGAACATTTGGTGCAGGAATATGAAAGCACTGGTGAGCTTCTTGTGGAACTTGGCTCTGATCAAACATCTCTTCATAATCCCTTTAATGGTGGCTATTATCCAGTGCAGGTCAGTGATAGCTGGGTAGATGGAGTAAGCTGTAAGAGACCTCACAGAAATATCTTGACAGATGGAAATTGATTTTTCGAGATAACTGTTTGTGCATTTTATTTTTTTCATTTATTATTGTTTCAGGTCAAATTTGATGAAGCAAATGAAATAATGAAACATGACCCTGAAAGATTCAAAGCCTTAGTTCAAGAAAGGTATGTTCAACACAGTTGTATTCAAGTCAGAGACAAAATTATATTGTAAATGTCCATTATTTACTAGTATAGCTAATTATGGTGACATGTGGAATTTGTTGTCCTAAGGGCAGTGCTCAAAGGATGATTCATTCAGGAAACGTAGTTAAGTTTAGCTCACTAAGGGCCTGTTTACATAGAGGTGGGGTAACCCACGGGTATCCAGTCTGTCCACATAAACCTTTATTCTTTCAGCCTCGTGTTTACATGATACTTGAGGTAACCCGCCCAGCTGGGGTCGCGATGTGCCATGTAAATGCTTGAAGGTGGGATAACCCGCAACCCGGGTCGGCTTGTGTCAGGTGTAAAAGTGTAAAACGGCAGCGTTGCAGCATCAAAAGTGACAATAAGAAGCCACAGCACTGAAATGTTGAAGCAAGGGTAGCTAGTGAGAGCAGGAGAACATTAACTACCAAAATGCATCCTTCACCCACCATTTGCTTGTTTATGTACTTAGCGACCACACAGTAGCCTTGAGAAAGGTCACCCTGGGACCGGGGGGTGGTAAGATTGCATGTAAAGGCAAGCAATTTTTTTACCCCATGTACCCGGGTTACCCCACCCCATGTAAACAGAGCTTAAGTCTAGCTTTATGCACCACTTGACTCATAATGTGATTTACTCTTTGCATCCAGCTTATGTCGTCAAGTTGCTGCCATCAATAAACTGACAGCTCGTGGAATGTTTTTTTGGGACTATGGGAATGCATTTCTTCTTGAGGCAAGCCGTGCAGGTGAATCAGGAGAATACAATAATTCAACATTCACTGACAAAACACACATATTACAGAAAAATAAGGTGATTCATGCATTTCTCGAGAATAGGACAAAGTAATGATGTCTTACCTGCCTCCACTGTAAGTACATAGCTTAAGTAATGCAGCATGGTTTCTTAATATTTGCACTAATCAGTGCAAATACCAATGTGTTTTCAATTTTTATATATTTCAGGAGCTGATGTGTGCAAAGAGGGTGCTCCACTGGGAATGTTCCGTTATCCATCATATGTACAAGATATTATGGGGTATGTACACTATAGTTTCACACTCTTGTTTGTGGAGATGACAGATGCAGTGGAGGATTTGTGGCATATTTCTCCAAGGAAATTAAGAAAGGTCTGAGGCAAAGTAGCTGGTTAGCTTCCTCCTCCAGGGGCAGAGAAAACTGTAGCACATTTTATTTAAAGTGCCTATCACCTTAAAATACTTTCCGTTACAATAATTCTCTGCAATTGTCACAAACATATTTTTTTGCTTTAAAAACCTTTTCCTACCGATCCGCTGATTAACACGCTCTCAAAAGTTGGAAAAACCAGCTGTAATTTGATTTACGACCGAGCAAGTAAGGGGAATGGGTTCAATACCGGGTTGACGTCACAAAGTACTTTGCATTGGGATTGTTCATTGTTCAACAGCGATGCAAAGTAGTTTTGTGACGTCAACCCAGTATTGAACCCATTCCCCTTCCTTGCTCGGTCGCGGATCAAACCATGTCCGGATTTTCCACCTTTGGAAACCAGTAAAAAATGTGAGTCTTCAGTAAAAAGGTTGTAGAGCAACAAAATGTGTTTGGGAAAAGTGCAGAGAATTATTGTAGGGGAAAAGTATTTTGAGGTGATAGACACTTTAAGCAGTAATTTTGCTTTATTCTCTACATGAGCACTCAGAGGATGAAGTTGGGACAAAAAAGCTAAAAGTTTGCACAGAAAATTTATCTAATATATTCTTCATATTTGCTTTTCTGGTTGTAAATCAATGTAGAAGCTAAGACACAGCAAAATCCTCTAAAATTGTATCGCACAGTGCTGTACTCATTCGTAACAGGGCTGTACGGCTTTTTCTAGCCCCGCTTAAGCTAATGCATACGGCCTTCATATGGAGATTTTCTCAATACTTTCACAATGAAAGCATGTGTGGGGCTGTAAGGGCCATATGGTGAATCTTAATTATTCTACCATGGGTGAACATTGAATCCTATTCTAGTATTTAAGATCATCAGCAACACCTGACCCTTCACAAAAAAAAATTCATCACCAGTAATTTCTTTCTAGAGACATTTTTTCAATGGGATTTGGACCATTCAGGTTAGTGTACTGCTCTAACTCTTTATTTATTTGTTTTGCTTTGTTAGTAGTCTGAGTTAGGTCGCTATAGACTGAATTCATAAATGGCAGCAAATAAATTATTCTTTTCTCGTTATGATATAATTATTCTCACTAGACTCATTTTTTTGCAAAAATTGTTTTCATATTTTTACATGCTAACGGGGCTAGTGGTAATCAGCATAATAAGAAAAGAATCGTTTACTCCTTGTCATTTATGAATGAAAGTTCTGTACACTTCTCCTACCAAACCCCTTTTATTTTTTTTATTTGTTAATGTGTAATTTTGTTAATTACTTCTCATTATTGTAATAGTTATGGTAAATATATTCAAGTAAACTAAACTTGACAATTCCTGGGTCATATATACATAATTTATATCTATATCTAACAGTGTGTATTGCTATATAAGTAATAGTAATAAGACTGAGTGTAGTACAATTCAGGGAGTAATTGGGCAAATAATATTTCAAAATTGCCGGAGCGTGCAGCCCGAGACTTACTTGAAATTAAAGCATGATTATTTCTTGACACAAAAGTTGTATTAAACCATTAAATCGTGGTGACAAAATTTGAGACGAATATAATAATTATATAATTAGTATTTTTAAAAAATGAGGCTATCTATAATAGTTATGCACAGAATGATTTATTGTGATTGCATGTTCTGTGTTACTTAGGTGGGTTTGCACCTCAGGCCTTGCTGCAGACCTTGCAACAACTGACGAAATTGCAAGGAAGGTGTTGGAAGAAATTAGGGAGGAAGGATGTAAGCATATAAGAACTCAAAGAGTTTCAATAATCGCTTTAAGATCCACAACAGCAAAAAAAAAGAAGCTAGAATTGACGAATACATTGTCCTAGTAAGCAACCATTTAGCTCAGTCAGTAACCAGCTGTAAGAGAATTACATATATAATATCTCCTTTCCCTTCTAAACCTGCTGCCAGCCTGTCACCGGAGTCTTTGAGTTCTTAATATCAACTGGGCTGTTTTATTTTTGTAAGTACCAGCCGAAGTTAAAGCTCAATACGAGGACAACATAAAGTGGATCGAGGAAGCACAGCGGCATCAACTGGTGAGGTTTTTGGGGTTCTATACAATATCAAGGGGAACATTTTATTAGATATTATAATATAGATAGGATCCTACGCGCGCTCTGATTGGTCAAAAACCCATGTTTTATCAGAGTATAAAACATAGAAAAAGCGTGTTTTATTGTTTTTCGCCACATTACCTCTATATCGTAAAGCAAATGAAGAAGCCTAAGCCGTGTAAATGAAGAAGCCGCCGGCTCGTGTTGTCTACATTTCCCTCGTGTTCTCAAATGCCCATCGTGTTTTATCACAGTGTAATACACGGCTTAGGCTTCTTTATTTGTTAAACAACAACAGCACAGTGTGTGTGTAACTCAAAATAAGCACTGTACGTGTACTCTTATTTAACCTTGTGGTGCCAGGATAATTCACCGCCCCAAGACTTGATGATTTAGAACGAATATATTCAGGATATTCACGATGATGTTGTAAGGTAATTAATTTACGTTTGTAAAAACGCATGCTTTCTCCCATATTGTGAAAAAAACAAAAACAAAACAAAACAAAACAAAAACAAACGTTCACACAGTTTGTTTGTGTTGGTGTGGGGTCCTGTCGCTCATCCCGGAAAGTAATTGTGAGCCTGACAAATGAAAAGGTTGTGAGACTGTTTGTAGCGTGACACATTTGAAATATAATATCCTCCACACAGCGATGTACCAAGAATACCTGCCCACTTATGGATAACAATACACCCTATTCGTATGCTAATAAGTGGGCGGAGTATTCTGGAATTTACCCCAAAACAGCGTGTTACTGACCTTGCAGCCTGTTTCGATTATTAGTATTAGAAAGGAACGACATTTTGCAATAATCTGTAGGTCCTCCACATTTAGAATATATTTCAAGATGGTCACGTGCTCAAAGTTAGCGCTAAAGCGATTGGCTGTTCCAAAAAATACACTCCGTGTAAAACATTTGCCGTTTTTTACGTTCATCCATCCTGTACTTAGTTACCTGGACCTCTACTTGGGGCCCGTTTTTCGAACGTCCCGTAAACTTTTCGTGCCGAAAAGCCATTTGTAAAAGCTACGATCCGCCTATTCTATTAAGGCTGATCCGTTAATGTGTTTTCAAGTTAGGAATGGAAAAAAAGGAATGCTAAGGTTTCATGCTGAGAAGCGTTTTCGTTTTCAACATACAGAGCAAATTATGGCATCCGAAATAACACCGAAAATTTTCGGGTCCTTTGAGAAACGCACGGCTGGTCCAAAGGTTTGTCTTCTCAGACGAATTTTCAACCTCTAGCATTGCGGCTAAATTTCGTTGAAGGAGAAGAGCAAAGGAAAATGGTTAGAATCAGGGTAAGCTGTCCAGAAAGCTAAGACCAGCTAAGAACTTATCCACTTGTTACACTTTCTTCCACAACAGTTACACTTCTTTCCAGCACTGTTATGGAATAGGATATTTCATGGCGACTCTTATAACACCTACCGGTCGGACACCCACAGGGCAATCTTGTAAAACAGTCTAGTTGTAATGATATTTTTCACTGTAATATATACTAAGATTTTACCTTGGATAAAGAAAGAAGTAGTAGTAGTATTAGTAGCAGTCTTCCTTCTGGTCAGCTGTCAACGCGAGCGCATTTCGAATGCGCAAGCAGCTGGTGTGGTCTAAACATCTTTCCAAGGTATCTAAAGCAGCCGGCCAAAGTCTTGCCACCATCGGCAAGATCTCGAGTATTCTGGATTCCGAGGGTATAGCCACCGTGTATAAAGCACAAGTGCACAGTGTCATGGAATACTCTTCGCTGTGTTGGATGAATGCTTCGCCTACCAATCACTCCCTTCTTGATAATATTCAGAAGAAAGCCTTAAAGATCATTGGAACTAACCAAGCTACTGCCCCGTGCCTGTTATCGCTGTTGTATCTCTTATTTTGATACTTTACGGTGAAATCTTCAAAGTAAACCTTTTTGTCAAATAACACTGCCTTAAATATTTATTTTAGTTTAATAATGAACTTCTTTGTAATTTTCAAACAATGTAAGTATATTAATTAACTATTGTACCTTTGTTCCACCCGACTCGATTTGCTTCGCTATACTTGGGTGGACAAATTGTAAATAGCAATTAGTAGCGCATAATAATTGTTGTTGTTGTTGTTGTTGTAGTTAGCAATTTTGCTTCACAGGCGGCGGGTTGCTGCAACTACACTTCACTAGTACACTAGTAATTGCCCTGCCGGTCTTCGTTCCATGCTTCCACCCTGATGCAGTGAATCACACGCAACAGTTTGTCCATGCCAATTCACGCTTTTTTTCCTTCCTGTGGCCAGTACGACCCCTTTGGACAGAAGCTTTCTGTACACTGCGGTCAGGATGTGGAACAACCTGCCTGATAATGTTGTCAGTGTCGTCCATGATTTTCAAGCGTCGCGTGCATAAGCACCTGTTGACCTCCAGAGTTACATAATTGTTGTTTTAATGTTATTATTTTATTTGCCAATGTATTTTAATTTTTTCGTGGCTTTTAATGAAATTTTTAGCCGCAGTGAGCCATTGATTGGCCTGTCGAAGTTTTTCATCTTACTATTGCACATATTAAAAAATAAAAATTAAGAAAAAAAAAAAGTTGCAGAGTTTTGGGTCATATTTTGCGTAAGGAAACGTCCAGATACAAGCGCGTAGGAACAGCCAATCAGAACTAGTACAAGAATCCCTGAAAAGCTGCATTTTATCAGAACAAGCTTTTGGGAACCGTTGCGCAGACGCACTATACCGGCGGTGTTGTCCGTTTGTGACGCAAGCTGGTAACTGAGACTGAGAGACCGTGCATCTTAATTTAAATCACTGCGTGAGCGCTAAATTGTGTTAACACTGTCTTCTATCCTTTGAAGGTGGTTGGATCTCAGGCCCGAATTCTCTACTCAGACCACCGTGGCCGTATCGCTATCGCTGAAGCCTTCAATGAAGCTATTCGTGAGAAGCTACTTCTAGTAAGTTGGTCTTTTCACGTTCTTGACAAATGCCTGTGAAATTCACCAAGCTCTGTGCTTATAGGTTGTAATCCAGCTATTAGTGAGTAACAATAACAAATCAGCGATTTTGTGAGCCGGTTAGAAACTTTTGGATCCTGGCTGCACGCGACCAAAAAAAAAAAGATCGCCTTGATCATCAAGGCCATCAACCATTTTTACGGTGTTCTTGCGATCTTTATTTCATCTGTAGGATTTAGAATCTAAGCGGTTATCTTCCCGTTTCTGCAGGGATCGACCATTACAAACTAGACTACCGCGTCACGGATAACACGTCATTTCATTATAAAACACTATTCAGTCATTTACTTGAATTACGTTGCAGTATGTAAGGCGGTGGTCACCTGATGATCGCCTAACTCCCGCAGGTCTCTTCAGTCAAGTTGTTCGAAGCAGGGTTAGCGCTAATCCGGGATAAATACCATGGTAACTGTGGCGACCTCTCGGTCTTATTCGAACTTAACCCAAGGCTAGCGCTAACCCTACTACGGATCATGGCCCAGTAGTTCAGTGGTAGAGCATCTGAACTTGACTAATCGGAAGGTCGTAGGTTCCAAGTGCTTCACGTTTAGAAGCATTAGGATTTTTTCCCAATATTCTCGCGTCACTTAAGATAACATTCCTTTATTTTTCTCTTCTCAGGGTTGTGTCGTCATCAGTCGAGACCACCATGATGTTAGCGGCACAGACAGGTAAGGACCCGGTAAGATATTTAAAATCGTAAACTTTTGCTAAAGTTCTCATGTAAAATCGGTGTTTTTATTCCCTGCAGTCCATTTCGTGAGACGTCAAACATTTACGATGGATCGAGCTTTTGTGCAGGTTTGTATCTTATTTAAGCTGAACACAGATTTGGCTCGCCGAATTATGGAAAGGTAGAAACAGCTAAGGAAAAACCTAGTTAGAATACCTGCTTGGTTGTGTAAGAACTTTTGCGCTAGTAAATAACGTTGGAAAGTCGTGCAGAAATATTTCTTTTTGCTACAAACACAGACTGAGATGAAAATCTCCCGTTAACTGAGTTTCAGTATAAAAACAGCCACCTGCTTAGCTGGTACAGAGTTCATTAATATTTGGTTTTTCTTGCAGATATGGCCGTTCAAAACGTTATTGGTGACTCGTTTCGTGGAGCAACCTGGGTAGCTCTTCACAATGGTGGTGGTGTTGGCTGGTAATTTTGGATTCAGCCTACTTCTATTGAATATTTGCTGTGTTTAACTCACCAGTCTAATTATTTTCAGGGGTGAAGTGGTCAACGGAGGCTTTGGTCTCGTGCTTAACGGGTCTCAAGTAAGTTCTCTTTTATAAAATTGTCAGTTTAATTCCTTCAGCGACACTTCAAAAACTCATTAATAATTCATAATCCCATTGACCTATCAAATGGTCGATAATACATCACGTGCAGTTTATATCGATAAACCTCCTCCTTATTAGTATGTGGTGTATCAGCTGATAAAGCACTCATTAGTATTCTTTATATAAAGAATACTAATAAGGCATAGCTTGTTTTTCTTGTATGCTAATAATTCTCCTCTCACAGTTTGAACCATTGTTCAGACTCCAGAGGGACACGCTTTTTGTGGAATGTTTTTGAAGCTGTTCTCGCAGCACGTGCTTTATCGGGTCTAAAAACACTGCCGCTCGTTTTTTAAACAGTTGCTAGCAGGCAATAAATTGTATGTTTATTACTTGGCAGGAAGCTGGTAATAGAGCTCGACTGATGCTATCTTGGGATGTTAATAATGGGGTAGGACTGAACTTGTTATATATAAATGTTCTCGCGGCATCAAATTCTCAGCCATTTCTCAAAGAAATGATTTTTCTGTCAGCGCTATTCACAGTCAGTCTTGATGGCAGTCACTTCTTTTTCTCCTGTTAGCTCTGGCTTTTTTTTCCTCTTTTATGATGAACAAACTTTGTGAAGGTAGTCCATAACTGTGCATGGTGACCCCATAAGTAGTTCCGGATGTTTTTTGTTGTTGTTGTTGTTGTTTTTTTTTTTTTCACCAGAAACCATGACAGGTGAGACAAATTGGACACTGTTTATGTTATGATTACTGAAGAGAATTGTTTGTTAAAGATTAGTCCACAGAAAGTCATCCATTTATGCTCAGTTTGACGGTGACTATCGTTTCAGGTTACCCGTCGCTGTTGGGCAGGTAACCTTCATGCAAAAAACGCCATCTGCAAAGCTATGGATGAGAATCCGCTTCTGAAGGTCACAATCCCATCTCATGTTGAGGACCTGACCTTGTTAGATGAGGCTGTAAAGCCATGAACAAGGGAGCGCTTTTGGGTTGCTGCGAGGAAATACGACGACAGCGAAAAGAATTCGAATTTGAACAAATAAACAAAAAGTGCATGGATTTGAAAATTTCAGTGGGAGGTTTGTGGGTCCATCTTGACCATCCAGTCACAGACCTCAGTGAGGGTTCTACCCGGCACATCTTTAACCTTGTTGAGTCTTGACTGGGAACTGGGAGAATCAGTTAGCTCATCTTTGCCGGGGCCAGAAACGGAATAGACCCAGAAAGCTGTTTACGAAACCGTTTAAATTAAAAGTAGTGTTTGCCTTAAGCTGACTTATTGAAACTTGTCGGTGCACAGATAAAGCAAAGACAGGGCAAAGAAAAAAGCCTAAGAAAATAAATGCTCTGTGTGAAGGTTGTCCGGTTGCCTTAATAAATCTTGATGTACCTGTGATATTTGCAAGAACATCTTGTAGTCAAAGTCTTACGTCCGTAAACTAGTAGCGTTTAGTCGCTCCATGGGTACAATCTGTTGTCCGAATGTGTTTGACAGGCCGGCCGGGCTTTGTGTGGGTAACTATCATACAGGCTATAAGAATTAAAAATTCATTCCAAAGAGTGAAAAGCAAGGGCCATGGCCGCTCGGTTTTTGGGCTTCATGAACATTCACAGACTCAACGTTTGGTAAATAGTGCCCGAAAGCATCAAACTCTCGTTAATTTTGTAGTCGCTTTCTTGTGGGGATGTTTGCTTTCCGCAATATGGTGTAAGTGTGACCTACTCCCAGTTGCACGGAAATTTGGTTGTATCAAACGAGTTGAAAATGGTAAATTAGCCACCGAGCTCAGTGACATTGTGAGCGTTAGCCCTTCGTCATTCGGTCGCTTTCAAATCTCCCTACGGTGGTGCGAAACCCTTAGTGGCCCAGCAACGCATATATGCGTGAATAATACCGTACTTGATTCTATGATCTGCTTCTTGCTTAACTTGAGTCGCAGCGTCATGATAATGTAAGAATAGCTTTAACTGGTGTCTTTTGCACTTATCACAGCCATCAAAGCGACTACGACTCCCGATTTCCGCTGCATATCAAAGCTCGTTTCGTAATAAACCCTCAAATACCAGATTAATTTTGGGCTGATGAACAACACCAAATATTTAAGACAGTTTTTTGTCAACAGTTGTTTAATCGAAAAATTTGATCACAAATCAAAAGTTTACAGTTACAACAAACCCCAAGCCCACACCTTGGTATGTGGCTGGAAATTTTCCACTCACTTTTTCCGCGAGCCAAGCCTTAGCCATTTTATCGGAGCCACTCTGGGTTCACACTAGAAACGAATTCTGGGTAATATAGCCATACCACCGGTATACAACTGTTGCTCTTCCTCCTTTAAAGCACCGTCAGCTAATTCAATGTACTGTACCTGGCTTGTAACTTAACAGCGATAAATCCATCGGCAAAAGACTCGATACATCAGTTTTGAGTTGCAAGACCGAGAATGAATTCATTACTACTGAGTATAAACTTAAAGGGCGCGAATTGTGAGTTAGGGCCCCAATTCCAAGTGACTGTCGCGAGCTGACCATGCTCTGTGGAGTTTTTTTTTTTTTTTTTTTGAGTTTTGGAGCCATGTTTACGTTTACATCACGAATAACACTGGAATTTCAATAATTAAGTTTAGAATATTAAATGAAAGGTAAGGGTTGATATCATTAGAGTTAATGATGGATTTGTAAGATTTCGGCATTGGTCGTATTGTCCTTCGCTTTTCACCGCAGAACGCGGCTCATCACGAAGCTAAGGATGCGCTGAAAAGACAACGAAAACGAGTGCCCGTAGCGAGCTATCGTGCTAAAAAAGCTCATTTAGAGTCTGGCTTCGCTTAGCAAGAAGACGCTTCGTGTTTCTTATCCTCTCGACGTTGAGAAGCAACAGTACTGGTTTCTGTCTTACCTCTCCCCCCTCCGCCCCGCCCTTTATACCCCGTCCTCAGTCCAGCCATGGGTGCTATTCGATGACGTCGTAAGCTAACGATTGGAGGGGTACGTCTTGGTACCGTCAGTTTTATGTGTACTTGAATAAAAATTAACAATTTCGATACTATCCGAGGGCTTTTTAAAAATATATTTGCCAATCAAAGCTGGTTAATTTTTGCAATGCGGTCGGCACCTCCTTGAATACGCATTGTTACATGGCTGTCACATATGACCTGCACAAACTAAAGCGTGCTTTGCATTACAAAAACCCCGGAGAAAGCATTTGCATATCGTCGATATTTTGCATCCGGCTCAAACGCCGGCATTTAACGGCAGTAACATTGGTACCGCGGTAACCGAAGGAACGTGACTTGAGATATATTTCGCAAAAGGTTGGTTCTTTCTGATTTTGTTCAGTTCTCGATTTTTTTTCTGCAACACACCGTAGACCAGTAATTAATATTTTCCAGTGCGCGAAATAGAGGGTTTCGTCGGCTCCTTGCAATGAGGGCGTTCGATTGTAAATGTAAAGTTGATGGATACTTTGTCGTATAGGGAATTTTAGCTCAGAATATCTATTTGGTGATAAGCTTGCTCTGTTTCGATTCAGTCTAAAAACACACAACATTTTTTTCTGTTCACGTTGACAGCGCGCAGTGATATAATGTGGTCTCCAGTTTTCCAACAGCTGAATTTGGAAATTGTTGCAAGAATTTGTGCTTTATTGATTAGTGGGAAACAATGTTACTTATAAATAGAGGCTTCCGAGCCTTCAACTGTTCCGCCGGTTAATTTGACGGTAATTCTTAACCAACATATTGGAATCATCGGCAGAAGTCTTTCTTGTATGAAGTAGTCATCTTTTCGAAACAAAAGAATGTCTACAGGTGGTTTTCAACCAATCCCTGAGGGCAGGGTGACAATTGTGAAATGTACAACTACTGGTGGACGAACAAAGAAAGCTAATGAAGATGTATTCTTTTCGTCGAGCAACATGGCAGCGATGACGTAACGTGAAAACCATCTATAGTCGATGACGGGAGCCCATTGATGAGGTCCTGTAGATGAACATGAACACTGACGTCTGACGTTGATTAAGCAGTTAGTTTATAGTATTTGCGTAGGAGTTTTATCGGAGTAGTTTTATCAATACACAAAACTAGCGTTCCCGGGAGTGCGCTATTCTCTGGTCTCCAACGAGCCAACAATCAAACAACAATCAAATTAATAAACGCTGAAACTTGGACAACAAAAAGAAGAGATAAAAAAAATACGCCATGATCATGAGAAAACATAAAGCGAAAACATGACATGAAAAGTAATTTACTCTTAATGAACTCGCAGGGAACCAGGAAGGCAAGTGAGGGAAGGATATCATCGACCCCAAGCCCCGACAATTCCGTTAGAGAGCCTGCACGTTTTCTGTCAGCGTCGATTTGCAAAAATCGGGGGCCATTTTGGTGAGTAATTGCGTCAGTGGAGTATGACGTCACGTTGCCCTGACCGCTCTTAATACCATTTTACAATCAGTGTGATTCCTTACCGGCTTTACTCACCAAATCATGGTAAAGGTAAATAATGTAAATAGGATGAAACATGACCTTTCATGGAGTGGTCATGGAAATGATAACTTGAATATTTTAGACGGTTTAAAAAGTCGGAAAATAGTCTGGTAATTCGCGCCCGATTGAAACAAAAGAGTATCTTCCTTTGAGATTCCCGTCTTAGCATGAGCGACTGCTGAAGGCGAAGCAGCGATTAAATTTATTTCATTCTTCGGGAATGCATGAGTTTCATGTCACGCGAACAGTGCAGTCATTGAACCCTTTTCCTCACAAGCTGGTTTGCGATGAGAAAAACCTTTCCTCGTTAACTGATCATTTTTTCTTCAAGTGTGATTTTTAACGGCCTTGCTACCTTTGGTACAACCATAAATGCTATTTCTTAAAATCTGTTGTGGGAAATTTGTAGTGCGTTTTCAATTTTAGCGGCAGCATGTTGCGCAATGACTGCTCTGATAATCTTTCTTTCCCACTGCTTGCATGTAGGAAAAAGATTTTCTTTCGTAAGCTGGTGACTTTTACCTTTAAGCACGATTTCGAACGGACTCTCCATGTTTAGAAGAATCAGAATCCCTTTCGATACAAACCAATTTGCTTTGGAAAGAAAGCAAGACAAAGTGCTATAATTTTTTTAAAGCAATAGACACATGCACGCTCTGCGGGCCTATCTTGCTTGTGCCGGCCCTGTCATCATAAGGGGCGCAAGTCAGTGTCAGCGAAAGCAAAAAAAATACCATGCGCGTCACGAGATGAAATCATGACAGTTTTGTAAGAAACGAAAATAAAGCGTATTTAGGAGAAATTTCTACGAATGAAATGCCCAGAAAACGGTTGGAAAATTTCTAAACGGGGACATTGAACTAAAGATTTAGATGTCATTGAACGAAGGAGGGCGTCCACTGATCGATTTCGTCTCTGACGGGTGCACCAATGGGCCCGATGTAGTGCCTTATCACGCTGACCCGGCGAGTTACAGCACAGCAATTGTTGGTGGCTCACATTATTTCGATAACAGAACTTCTGAACAAAGACCCTTACTTGGCAGATCTAGATCGCGAATGGACAGTCACAGTGACACTGAGTACCAAGTAAACCATTTTGATGATGCAGAGTTTAGTAGCATTGTACATGCAGCGGAGCAAGCAATCGATGTGGGATTTTTGCCAGAAAGAATATATCAAGGTTCTAGTGGAAGTTACTTCGTCAAAGACAAAGAAGGGGTGAGCCTTTGATTATTATATTCATCTGCAAACATCTTTAGTTTCTCTTGCTTGCACATCGCTACAGACTCTACATAGAACTTAAAGCAAAAAGATTTTTGACGCCGTTGCAGTGTTTAATTGCAGCATACGAGTCTATGCCTGTCTTTCTTGTTATCCCACTTCCGGTTTCATTTACGCCTGTAGGATACGAGAATTCACTGCAAGCCTCATGACATGAAATCGTCGTAATTTTAATATTGTTATTGGAACTGCTGAAATGTGTTTATTGGTTCATTAATGTTTTATTAATTACGATTAATTTTAATTTATGTTCTGCCTTGTACGTAAAATATATTATCATATGACCCGTACAGCCCCTCGCACGCTTTCATTGCAAAACTATTGAGAAAATCCCTGTATGAGGGCCATACGCGATGGCGTGAGCAGGGCCGGAAAAAGCCGTCTGGCCCTGCTAGGATCGCGTACAGCTCTTTGCGAGATGCGAACTGAAGCGCGTTGGACATATTATAAAATGCTTATTGACTGAGTTAGGTCGGGCCAGACAGGAAAGTATTTGGCCCTCGGTCATGGCGACGGACCTCGCTGTGCTCGGTCCGTAGGCCATGACCTTGGGCCAAATATTTTCCCATCAAGCCCTCCCACTCAGTCAATAAGTACATAAAAATGAATGAGAAATATTTTCTAGAGGATGATGTTGAATGCAGTCAGGTTTGTAAATTGTTTGCATTTCAAGTATCTAATTTGAATAACAGCCAGGGTAATGATAGTTTCAACAGTTTATTTGGAATTTCCAAACAAAAATTTAATTATGGTCATGCCCAAGGAACACTTCTTTGCAGGCCAAAAGTGATATCTGTTGCGTTCAAGGTTGCACCTTGGAGTTGTTAGACGTTCGTGTGATAGTTTGGTTGCTCACTGTTTTGTTTTGTATATGACTATAAGTGAAACAAATGCAAATAGGTTATTTCTAAGTTCATTGCAGGCTCTTTTTTCAAAGCAAAGCCAAGTACAAAGTCTCTCTTATGAAAAAAAAAATTGGGCTCTTGGACTGGCTTGGAAAGAGACTGGAGTGAACTCTACATGTACAGATGTCCTGTTAATCCACTCTACAGATGTTGCCTTTTTTTTGTCTCTATGTAGAAGAAGATAGGTGTATTTAAGCCAAAGGATGAGGAGCCATATGGACACTTAAATCCCAAATGGACAAAATGGTGTCACAAGATTTGTTGTCCCTGTTGCTTTGGTAGAAATTGTTTAATTCCAAACCAGGGATATCTGTCAGAAGCTGGAGCAAGCCTTGTGGATCATAAGCTTGGTCTAAATGTGGTACCTAAAACAAAGGTAAAAAATCCAAGACATATTTCCCAAAGTAGTATACCTCATCTCCACTGGTTGAGATAAATAGTTTCCTTGAGAATTTAGGAAAGGTCATAGATTTGAACTGCAGATATAAAATGTTTTTGATAGGTCAGTCGGTAGAGCGGTGTTCAGTACATGTGCAGTGCATTCACATGGTTATGTGGTAGAGTCCCCATCAAGCCAAGATTCTTCCAAGTTTCTTTGCAAGTGCTTAAGTTGTTCGCTCTACTGCAATGATCAAACAAAATTGAAAACATTAATTTCGTATCCACAGTTCAATTATAATGACGGTTAATCTATGCTCTATCGTACATTCACCACTTGCAGCTCCCAGTTGCATTGGCTTGGTAGCTCAGTTGATAGGGCAGTGTGTAGCACAATTGCATGCATTCAAATCCCCTTCAAGTCTGGATTTGTTTAGACTTATGGCTTAACCTATGGCTCAAGTTGCTCACGTTACTGCCATGGTAATGGTACACTGAAACACTTTCCACTTGTCTTGTTTCTTCTTGTTTTTGTCTTGTGAAATCTCACAGAAACACAATGGGCATGTGGTAATCTTCCCAGATATATATACTTGCGAGTTAAGTATTCTCACATGACTGATGTACCATATACAGTTATCAAACTGTAGTTTTGGAATCTGTTCAAGGTTCTGCAATTCTGCAGTGTTTTTACTTACCAATTTTGGATCACAGGGACTATAAAAACTGGGCATTAATCATGTGGAAATAACTTATGTTTTTAGAGTATTCATGTATATATTGCCATTTGATTGTAAACATCGTTAAAATTCGTACTGCCGTTGCTGCAATTTTATTGCAAAGCACATTTAGTCATGGAATTATGCACTATATAAGTAATCTAGTATTATTGTTATTATTATTATTATTATTATTATTATTATTTATATTCGTGTAAAAAAGCATTCTTTGGTTAAACATTTTTATATGAAAATGTAAGCTTTCGGCTTCCAGACTAAAGCCTTTAAAAAACGAAGATGTAAATGCGCGAGATGGAAATATACACAAGATGGAAGTGTGAAAAAAATTGTAAAAACAATAAAAGGGAAAAATGCACTAATCTAAAAGAATAGAGTATTGTTTTGGCAAAGGTTTGGAGTTATTGTCGGCTTCATTAGTGTTAGCAGTGTGCCAAGATTCCAAAGTTTTTCGGATTCGGAAGTTTCCCTTGTCAACTACAATACTCTATTCTTTTAGATTTGCGCATTTTTCCCTTTTATTGTTTTTACAGTTTTTTTCACACTTCCATCTTGTATATATTTCCATCTCCCGCATTTACATCTTAGTTTTTTAAAGGCTTTAGTCTGGAAGCTGAAAGCCTACGTTCTTATATAAAAATTTTTAACCAGAGTATGCTTTTTTACACGATTATGTCTCCAAAACCTGGTTACTCTTCTATTTTTAATTATTATTATTATTATTATTATTATTATTATTGTTATTATTATTGTTGTTGTTATCATTAACATTAACATTAAAGTTATTGTTATCATTATTGTTACTGTCTAGTGACTTGAAATTGGAGTAGCAGCTTATCTACAGGGCCATCCAGAACAGGTTTTTAAAATTTGCTTTCAGGCAACAAAACCATCCTCTCATTTAGATTGACCATTTATGTAAATCTGTTGGTATTATTTTGTTTAGGTTGTAAGACTCGCCAGTGATACATTTAACTACACCACATTTGATCGAGCAAAAGCAAGGTCAAAAAAGTTTGCTACAGAGAGATTCCCTGATACATTAGGAAAACATGTAAAAGCTGGACTGCCTCGTAAGGTATGTTATGAATAAGTGCATGTTTATAGAAGGGTAGTGTGTCCTCAGTAGACAAACGTTTTTTGGTGTGCACACTAAAAAAGCACTTAAGTAGTCCCTCTTTGAAGATGCTGGTTGATAAGGCAGACCTTCCGGAATTATGCGCCGATGCGAAATCGCATAATCCAGCTCTGAGCGCATAATTCGCATAATTCCGAAAAAAACGCATAATGGCGCATAATATTGGAAAATTTTGAAAAATCTATTTATAAGCTATGCTTTTTTCAATACGTTCAGAGATGCATGGAAATTTTTGTCCCGTAAATACGGTACATTTTCGCAGCAAATAGCCACTGCTTCGTTGCAAAAAGCGTTCAACTAAAAGCAAGGCAATCCAGGCGTTCTATGCTGCTGGCCGTTTGGGGCACGTGCTCTAGTTTTTATATAACACGCGCCATGATTGGAAGAAATAAAACCAATGACAGCTTGGAAAAGAAAAAAAGCGCCCGCTTGGATTTGGCAGCAAAACAACGTTCTTTTTCGCGTTTTAAATGGATAAGTTTCTGGTACAACCAAACAAAAAGCCATGTAGCATTACACCACAAGAGCAGGCTAAGCAATATCCCGGGAAGTTACATGCAGATTTTGTTCAATTTGTAATGTTGTCGTGGATCACCACCGAAAGTAAGTTCTTGACAATCACCTTTCAGCTGTTTCACACATCAAGCGAATGAATGAATCCTCTTCGAAGCGAGCGAAACAACAGACATTGAAGACTTCTTTCAAGTGCAAAACTTCAGCACAAAAAAATGTAAAAATGTAACTTTTGCCTATGCGCTTCAATTTCTTTCTATTTTCGTTCTCGGCTTTCTCTGAAAACAAAAATACATGACAGTTATTCTGAGGGCTACTCCAATCCATTCCCCTTCTACTTCAAAATTTGGGGAGAAATGTAATATGTAAAATATGTAAAAAGTATGAAAAATTTAAAAAAACGTTAAATGCTTTAATTCAACCATTGATTTTTACCTCAAATTGTTTTAAAAAACCCTTGCTGATAAGGTTAATAAATTAAAACAATTAAAATTTTTCGCTTAAAAATATTGCGCAATTCGCATAATTCGCGCATAATTCGGGATTTTGGGCGCATAATTCACCAAAAAATAGTGCATAATTTGCTGAAAAAAAAAACCCGCATAATCCCGGAAGCCCAGATAAGGGGCTCTCTTTTCCACTGCAGCCAAAATGCTGTAATTGCACAATGGCCAAAAACACGATCTGGGAATATTTTTCACCAATCCATCTCACCTTTAAAAATGCTGTACTTGTTGGCAGCTTTGAGCCATTGAATTGTTGAAATGTCCATAGAATCATACTACACTCATATAAAAAGTTCCTGGAAATGCAAAAACTAAATCCCTGGAATCTTATACATGTAGTTTTCAAACATGGACTTGACTGCATTGTCAAGAGTTTGTAAGCTTGATGGAAGCTTGATAACTCAGAGTGCTCTTTAGTATTTTTTTAGTTTGTCAGACTTTTATATGCATGTAGTTTATCTAGGTAGTTCTTACATTTGTAGGCAAATTTTAGTGAGATGGGCTTGTACGTATGTATACAGTACCGCTCAAAAGTAAGTTACTAGTCGCATCGCGTTTCAGGCGCTATGTGATTCGTGTCACGCGCTACGCAATTCACGTAGCGCAGGACTCACCGAAGTGGAAATGTCTGGCATACAAATTAAGTTTAATTCGCTTGGCGTAGCGATTTACGATGCATTTGAAACGTCCAATTTAAGTGATTAATTGTATATTTGAACATATTTTTCTTTAGTGGTATTATTTTTAGTTGGTGTCCCCAATTACCCCACCAGATCATCATTATCTTCATCTTTATCCTTATCGTTGTCTTTGTCTTTGTCCTTGTCTTTGTCTTTCTCATTATCAAGGGCTGGACTCCCTATCCAATACATTTAGGAGTGTTTCCTCCTAAACTATACACTGTATGCACCATCATGAATTCAAGACGGTAGAATTCTGTTCATGTTTTTTTTATATATTTCTCTTTTAGCTTGGTTCATTCCAGCTGTTTGTTGATGGTTATAAAGATGCAGAGTTTCATCTCAGAAAGTTTGAAGTAGAGCCACTTCCCACAGCTACCAACAAAGATTTTCTTTTCCAATTTCAAAAGCTTGTTTGTCTTGATTACATTATTAGGAATACAGGTACACTGTATAACTATCATTATGTTAATGCAGAGAGAAAAGTCACAAGTTTGTCATCACAAGTTTGCTTGGAGTCTTCATTTGCAAAGCTTTTGGGGCTAATCTTGAAAACAGAAATTTTGAATGCCTGTAACAAAGATCTTAAGGTCCGATATCTGTTGTACAATACATCCGACTACCTACCTGTCCTACCTGTCCTACCACCTACTGAAAAGGCTTTTTCATTCTTACTTTTTCTCTTTTTATTGTAGATAGGGGAAATGATAACTGGCTAATAAAATATGAAAAAACTCCAGAGGTGGATAGGCAAGTGCAAGGAGAACAGGGGGTATGTATACTGTATATAAAGAGTTAAAATTAACCAGTTTAAAGACCCAGTATTGCCCATTATGCTCTGTCCTCTGCGATCACTTGATAAGCAATAGATGCCTTGCTCCCGTGAAAACGAACACAACAACAGAGGCACGTGAAGCATGATGGGCAATACAGGGGCTATAACACTTTATAACGGAAAAATTAACACTAATTTGTGAAGGACAGCGGCAAGATGTTTGCGCCAGTGATAGCCTCTACAGTTATTTTAAAATATGCCTTTACAGAGGATTTTGTTGGACATGGTGGAAGAAATCAGTGCTTTTGCTTCTGCCAGTGTTTTAACTAATGAAACTATTCATTTATGTTGATCTGCCCACAGGGTGACTGGGATTATGTCAATACCCCCAACATATTTTTGGCTGCTATAGATAATGGACTGGCATTTCCATTTAAGCATCCTGACTCCTGGAGAGCTTGTAAGTAGTCTAAAATGTAGAATGCAATATGCCTGCCTCTGTATGAAATCATTGGAATCAAAGGCAAACCTCAGTTGGCATAAACTCCCCCCCCCCCTCCTCCACAATGCAACTTACACCATTTTTTCAAATTTTTTTGAGTATGTGGTGGTCTTAGCATGTGAACTTTTTCCATAATTTAACAAATCTTGTTAAACCTATTATTTTGTCAGACCCATTTCACTGGGCATGGTTACCACAAGCTAAAGAACCATTCATGGATGAAATTTCTGATCTGGTTCTACCTCAACTAGCAGATATGAATTTTGTACAAGATCTTACAGAAGACCTATACCTCCTTTTTCGGGTATGTTTTGTGGACTTAAAGCATGACAGAAGACATTAATTACATTTGGAGAGAAATGTTGAACCTTGCAATGATTATGGGAGTGGGTTTTTGTAAGGTTCTTTTTTACACCTAATACAATTTACACTGCTGTGTTAACATTGTTTGTTATTGAATTGTTCATGAATGTTGAAGGAGACATCAAAACAGTATGTAATTATAGATAATCCATTTTCTGAGAGCATGTTGTGTTGACAACCACTGTTTTATTTTTGCAGGAAGATAAAGGCTTTGATAAATCCCTATTTGAGCGCCAGATGTCAGTTCTCAGGGGACAGGTGAAATACTTTCGTTGTGACCGCGGTCTGACTTGTGACTGGTTGACCCCTGGTGCACTTTCCTAACCGTCATTTGCGTCATGAAGTTTCTCAGCTAACTCGTTCTTTAACACCAAACGTTCAGAAATTGATTGTTTCTACAAGTGACCTAATCCATCTCTGTTCCAATTGCTTATCACATTATCCTTTTTTTTCAGATCCTTAATTTAACCCAAGCTCTGCGAGACAAGAAATCTCCTCTTCAGCTTGTTCAGATGCCTGTTGTTATTGTGGAGAGGAAAAAAATTGAAGATGGGGACAGATTAAGAAGCCAAGGTCACGCTTTCACGCAGAGTTTCCAACAAAGGTCGCCATTCTTCTCGTGGTGCTAGCCATAAAGCACAAGCAACAACAATGACACACTTGATTAGCGGAGCCTGGCAACATTTTGTTACGAGTGATGTGCTTAGCTGATTCAAAAGTGAGAAATGTTAGAAACTGAAACAAAAATGAGAGAAACCATCTCATGGTGCTTAGAAAAAGCTTTTTCCATCACTCAGAATGATGTTGGGCATCTCGTGATAATTACACGATGTATTAATCCCCATCTTTATGGGACTAGCGTACCGTTGCAAAAAGAACCCCGTGAATTGGACAGAAAAATTGACAGAAAAATTAGCTCCACTTCAACTAGACAGCGTTTCTGAGCTTAGCGCTGATCTGCGGTGTTTTGGTCTAAGTACCGGATTGAACACGCTTAGCGTTCAGTCATTGTGATGGTTGCCTTTATTCGGTATAAGTAAGAAACGAACGTTCCGGGTTGGACACTCTTGCTCTTCTGAGTCTCTTGTCAAGTTTGAAGTAGACTTCGCGCCATGTCAGTTGACATGTCTGTTGAGCGGTGGAAACTGATGTCAGCCGTGCTATGCGGGGACTTCAGCCAATCACTATTGAAAAGAAAAACTTGTCACGGAAAGTATCAATATCGTTCACTAATTAAAGAAGTAAGGACAACTTACAGATTGTGTTTCCGCCGATTAGGCGCAAAAGTTGATTTATTTATGATTTCAGTTGACATGTTGTAAACCTGTGAACTTTCTCAAGCCTTTCAACCGTTGATCTTCTTGTTCAATGTATTCAGAGAAAGTAGTTTTGTCAGCTGATTCTGGACTGAGTTAGTTGGCCAAGAGAAATGGTCTAGGGCTGTTTCCAGGTTAACACGTGCAACTCAATTTAATATTTGAGCAAACTGTCTCTAAGAATAGATAACACGCAAACGTTTGCATACAGACACACACACACATGCACACACTTTATTAACAATAATGTGAATGGCATCCTCAATCTCAGACCCTGTCGGGTAAAACTAACTTTTTATACCCTCCATAGTACAGGCAGGTCGCTTACGTGATGATTAATCCGGCAACCAGTGAAATAGCTTATTACATAGATGGAAATGAGTGAAGTTCACTCTTGTCACAGGTCCATACCAGCGTCATATTGCGTTGTCTCAATGCTATGTTGGGGCTGGTTGGATTGTTTGTTTTTTTGTTTGTTTGTCGTTTTTTTTTTTTTTGGGTGGGGGTGGTCAGAGGAGAAAACTCCCAGGTACAGATGATTTAAAATACAAAATAAATGGAACAAATCACTGAGTGTATATCCTAGTGTGTGTTATATCTAAGCATGGACAGGTGATGCAACCTTTCATGTTCTTTCTCAATTTGATATCCTCATGAGGATGGGCGAGCGAGGAGACCTTATTCAGGAAGAGTTACAACTTACTTTTGTTATGTATATATCTCAATTTTTGTGCATTTTATATGGGCAGCTGTAGGCGTTTTTGCTGCAGACGGGGGAAAGCATGTCACTTCGTAAACTTTTCATGTCTTGAGTACTGCTGGCGTTGGCGGCGTCAAACACTTTACCTTTTAACCCATATGACCAGTTTGCATGGTATGTTATTCCTCAACCGGAAAAAAAACCGGGGGAGGCCCCCCCCCCCCATTTTTGGACCAAATGTTTGGGTTATAATAAAGCTTGCTCAAAATCGAGAAAAACCGCGAAAGGGCGGAAAACATTTTTTTTTAGGGCGGGCCCCTCTCTAGCTCTCTGGATCCGCCAGTGTATGAGTGACGGTTAGCCCTAACCCTAAACGAAACGTCGTTCCTCGGTGTATGATGTTTAACTTTCATCTACCCTTGAGCTTTAACCTGAAGCAAAAGTTTTATTCGCTTACCATGAGATTCTGGAGCGGCTTAGGCTGTTTTTTAAGAATCAGTTCTAACCCCCAAAATTAGCACCTCCCGAGCTACTACTCTAAAGGTAACGAGTTGTTTAACAGCGAGGAGTGCGCGCTATTGAGTTCCTTGCTTTCTATTTGAAAATTACTGAACCAATGTGTATTTGTAGTGTGGAAGATGTGTCTCAAACATGTTAGGCTAGCTATTTGGTCGCCCAGCTCACCTGGGCCCGTTTTTCGACAGTCCCGAAAAGTATTTTGTACAACTTAGATCATCTCATTGTAGTGAACTGGTCTTTTGACTTGTTTTCAAGGCAGGAAAAGGAAAGGCGTTGTACGATTTCACGCCCGTAAACGTCTAGGTCTGCCGGATTATGCCGGCATAATTTTGAGCATAATACTATATCTGGAGCATCAGGGATAATGCTGGCATAATACTAATATTTTTGGAGCATAATGCCTCTGTTTCTGAAAACTGTGAGAGGTGCATGCAAATTTTGCCAGCAACTATAAAAGTGGGAATATTTTAGGAACTTGATACCTTAGACTCGTACCCAGTGCATTTTGGTGTAATCCAAAGCCTGGTTACTTTTACTTGCTCATCAAATGTTAACTGAATAATTATTGTCCAACAATTCTTTCAAAAATGAAAGACTAGGAATGTTTATGAACAGATACAGGCCTATTGGGGGGGGGGGGGGG
>BLFK01000990.1:82091-120038 GCA_014634185.1 Astreopora myriophthalma | reverse complement strand
GGGGGGGGGGGGGGGGGGGTTGGGTTGGAAGTGTCATTTTAGTCCGGCATAATTTGAGCCAGGAGCCGATTGGTTGGAGCCTCCATATGTTCTGTACCCTTGAGTCAACCCTTTCCCGTTTAGATTTATTTTTAGAACAGCCTTTCCGGCGAAACTTTTTTTCCGAGGTCATGCCTCATCTTTTATTGGTTATTACTAAAAAGATGACAAATATTCCGCGAAAACTGTTTCTATAAATAAAACTACACGGGATAGAGTTGACTCTGAGGGCTTGTATGGGAGATGGAGGCTCCAACTAATCGGCTCCTGCTTGACCATAATACCTCCAGTCGAGCATAATTTTGAGCATAATACCCTAGTTTCACGGGTGACGCCCGAAAGCATAATACTCGATTTTTCGAGCATAATCCGGTAGACCCTATAAACGTCTCGCTTTTAAGACACGTGAGAATTTATGGCACCCAAAATAGGTTTCCGGCTTTCGAGTAAAACACCCCAGGCACCTGCATGTTTCTCAAAAGTCCCAAAAACGTTTTGGGCCCGAAAAGTCATTTATAAACCTACGATCCACTTTTTATAGAAGGCCGTCGCTAAACAAGTTCTCAAGCTAGGAAAGGAAATAGGGAATGGTATGGTTTCATGCTTGGAAACGTTTTCAGTTTTGAGGTACAGAGAGAATTGTGGCGTCTGACGTGGTTTGATGCTACTTTATTTCAGAGATTTCATGACTGAATTTAACTTGGAAAGGTACAATTCATGACCCAATGTTTCCACACTCTAAACATAATTCCTGTTAAACCATGTAATCTAACTCCGCATTGTTTGAACACTCGGCAATATTCTCCATTACGTCTTCATTAGCGAAATCAGTTGAACTGCGAAAGAGTCCTAATTTTCTTTCTTAAAATACTATAGTATTTGATAAAACTTTGAACTGTTAATATTTCTGATCGAGAATAAAATGCAAGTAAGCCGATTCTACAATATTCTATAAAATATTGACTTTGTCAGTTCAGTTGTTAAGTGCCTGAGGGTTTAAAGAAAAAAAGGAAGCAAAGACAAATTCCCCATTCCGGCGTAATTAAACGAGCCACTGTCATGTTCAATATTAGAATATAGGCAGAGTTTAAGAGAGTTCCTTTACGTAACTGGCAAATTTCAATTAAAAGTATTCCGGTTTTCGATCTCGGAGTAAAGTGTCGGTACAACTGTGAGATACATTTGACTTAGTTGCGTACGTACAGTGACTGACTTGGTTGCTGTTCAGTGGCAGGCTTCATCAACACTGAGAAGGTAAAATTCTTGGCCTTGTACTCTCTGTCCATTTGCATCGATGATCTTCTGCAAAGCAGTGCCTTTTCGGGAATCACGATGCTTCCATTCTATTTTTATGCTTTATTTATTTGATTTCTGTATATTCAATGCCTGGGTATTGATAGGAAATAACGTGTTCCAAATTTGTTTGACGGCATTTCCAAAAATATAGTGTAGTCGTTTCTGTTTTAAGCTAGCCACAGTGATTATACTTCATTATGGAAAGTGTAATACCAGGAACTCTCTATTCCCCTCAATCGTATTAACGCCATCCAAGAAAAGTGAGGTACTCTCAGTCCTTTGAAACTAAAATGTGTGATTTTTACTCGTGAAGGCTGAAGTTTCTTTGCCTTGGGCTAAGAAAAACGCTAAGGCCAGCGTTATAGCCAACTAATAATGTAGGTAGGTAGGTAGCCTTTACTTATACCCGATATGTATGAAAGCTGAAAGTCGTAGGGTTGTGTACAATGCATTGCATTTATATATTAAAGTACTATTAAAATACAGTTTTAAAGCGTAATGAAATGCTATCTATACGCAACATTGAAAGTGATGAAATTACATTCAAATATATACAAAATCATCAAGTTTAAAACTAGTGGTCGAGGCTGATAATACATTAAAATTAACGGCCTTTTAAAACTTCTGAAGTTTTGAGCTTTTTAGCAAGGTTTTTATGGCTTATGTCAGCAATGCCAGTACACATGTCAAAAATTTAATGCAATCAAAGGCGAAAGAATGTCGAACTCCCGGTGCGACATATGCAGGTGCAGGTGCAGGTGCAAATGCAGATTTGAGTAAGACTATTTAATATGAACAGAAAAGAAAACAACTCGTCTTGAAACCTTTTTCTTCACCGAATAAAACTGTAGACGAAAATTATGGCCTTAGTCATCGCCAAGACATGTTTGTCAAGTGGTTTGTTAAGTGGTTTATCGAAACTACTTACAGATCAGTCTTGTTTCACTTACGGAAGGACACAATGCAATGACGTCACTATTGTCATTTATTCCTCTTTTGGTGCACGAAACAACTAGCTTCCATTTAGTTTGCCGTGGTTCTCAGTCAGTAAAAGAACACAGAATACGTAAAAACGTCAGTGGTAAGAACACCAGTCAGTGACAGACTGTATTTCATTCACTATACGCAGGGCGTATTGGGTCATTAGGGCCAGAATGTTTCAAATTTCTATTGACAGTCGTAAGTTGTGTGATCGCGTTCACTTCTACAATCACCGATTAAGATGATGAAACTTAGTAAGGTATAATTTTCAAGACTCAATTAAAATTGCTGTTTGTGACAAAAAATACTCCCAACAAGTTTTTTCAAATTAAAAAAAAATGCAATAATATCGAAACTTACCCCAACAATGGAAAAGATCCGAATCACCTTTCAGTGAACTGTTTGTACTACATATTTTTTAAATTAATAATTCGTGAGGATGACAGCCAACAGTTAGGTACATGTTTACCCCTGTAATTCCCTTATATATTTTCAATGTTACTCTAATGAGTATTCTGCATCCAGATTTCAGAAATGACCATTCTGCGGTTATTTGGATACAGAATACTAGTTACTATTCGACACATTCATTTCACAAGTGACATACAAGTCAAACGCAAACCAATAACCTCTGTGTTTATTTTATTTTCTTGACCAAGATTCAATAACCAAGTCTTGCAAGTGTGGCCAGTCTTGCGACAACATGCAGGTTTGTAGTTAGCTATATCAAACGAAATAACTCCGGCATTGGATATGGACAACATTTCGATGTAACGGCCGGCTAAACCTAATTGCTGCTGCAATGAGCGAGCCTGAAGCGAACGAACGAAGCAGCTCTCTAATCGGGAAAAGGTCACATTATTGAACAAGTTTTTGCGAAACGCAACGTATTGTGGTAACGGTAAGATCAAAAGCGCAAGGAATTGTGGTTATGCGCGAATGCAAGAATTAAGATGCGCGGTTTGCCCTCGTGCTTATTGGAGAGATTTAGCATGGCGTTTACGGCCAACGGCAAACGGCAAAAAAATTCTCTTATTATGCAATTCTGATTTTGTATTCTATATTACTTCAAAAATCACAAAACTGCAAATATGTTCACAAATTTGTACAAACAGCTGGTACTGAAGACAATACAAAGTTCAATTTCTCCCGTTTGCAGTAAACTAATGCTCCTGACCTCTATTAGATCTCCTTTCAATTCCACCCACACTACTGTCGTTAAATAACCACACGCTCTCTTCTCCTTGGCAGCATTGTTACCATTTAGGTAAACTGGTATAACCCTGTATATTGAACCTGTTTAAAGGGGCACAGCTAGTCACAGGAATTTTGTTGTTTTCGGATCAAAACTGGGTAGAAATACATATTAAATATTTTGTAATTTTTTTTAAAGCACAGTGTCCACTTATAAGAAAATTGGCCAGTTTTTCAACTTTCAATCCATTTTCGGTCGCTCTGGCCATTCTTAGCTTCTGGCGACATTGGAATAGCTCCATGGCAGCAATACGGAGCGGTTTTAAATTCCGTATTGATCGTAATTAACAATTACTTTCATTTTGCATTCATGACTGCGGTTTGTGACTCGCACCATGTTTTCATACAATCAGAAGCAAAAGCAAAATCAATTGTGACTTTTATTGTGATTTGCTCTCGTGCGCATGCGTTTCAGTCATCCACGCGTTTTCCCGCGCTTAGCACCGGCTATATGCATTTCCCATGCGTTATGATTGGCTCATTTGATTGTCTGTGTCTGTTCCGATTGGCCAAATTAATTACTTGGTTTGAGTATTCTTAAATCATTTGCATATCAGCGTCATAGGCTGCGTTTGTTCTCTATGTTCGCTATTTTTCGTGGTTTTAGATTATAAAGTAGGCCAAGCATTTAAAAAGCTCTTCTCACAAGTGTCGATATTCTTATTAAAAGTTCTCGTTCTTTGTCCATAAAAGGAATTAATGAAATTAAAGGAAGTGCTAAGACAATTTTAAAAAAGCCATGACGTTTTCTGCCACCCTTGAACATCTTATCTTTTGTTATGTCATACTTATTTTCCGAGATTTATAAAAGGTTCAAAAACCTTGCTTCCGCCACACTAGTATCAACAATTTTTACTTACTGCATCCTGCCTGAAACAGACACTGGCGTAAAACACGTAGCTTTTCATCCACACCTACGCAAGACACACACGCCATTAAAGAAGTAGCACATTGGCCAAGTCCATGAAATAGCACAAGAGATTGGAATTCCGACTTAGGAGTATTTTTTTTTCGTATTTTTCCACAGAGGTTTATTTTAATGTTGGCTTTTACATTCTCCATCTACGCCTTGACACTTGTACAAACGAGTTCTTTGGCATCGTTTCCTGACAGCCGAGAGGAAAGATGGAAAAACTCACAGCCCTGGTTAATGAATCAGAATGAGCCACATTATAAACTTCCTCATCAAGGATGGGTTTGGCAAAGGAGAATTCGCAAGCCAAGAACTACTCGTACACCACCAGCCACGACAGCAAAACTACCTGGTCCAGAAATTTGCCGAAATCATAAGATTGTTGCTCAAGTTAGGGATGAGTTAGGACCAGTGGTGTGTCTGGGTAAGAATACGACAGAGTTAATGACCCAGCTTGAGAGTGTGGGAGGACTTGTTAAACGGTACGCTGCCGTTCGAGTGATTGACGCATGCGGATTTCCTGATCTAGCTTTATTAAGCACACCAATTGTCCAGTCGAGAAACCAAAGTAGGCGACAACGTGCTCAAGACCAATCGGTGACTAAACTCCAGCGTCGCAAGAGGACCCTCCCCACTTCCCCAGGGACGGTTCTACGTGGGTGTCAGGGGCGAGGTACAATAATTGACAACACTAGCGAGCACCGCTTGTGCACAGAGTGTGCTGCTACCACTCGCCTTACAGACGATCGATTTCCGCGTTACATCAATGAAGTTGTTTGCCATGATAGTGACTCTTTGTGTGCTGCGAAAATGGGATTGTGTTTTCAGCGAAGCCTGAAGTTGCCATTTTTGCGGTCAACCGATCTCTTCGAAATTGATTCTTCTCTAAGTGCTGAGACGGGAAAGACTGTGTACAGGCAAATTTGGGAAGAGTACACCCAGGAGATAAGATCATGTTGTGAATGCGGAATGTTTCCTGATATATATAATAAAATTGCCTCGGAAACCGGTGACGATTAATGCCACCAAAGTATATTCGTAAGGTTTAAGGCAAGCTTAGCTGGTATTTTTTAAGACTTTCTCTTGACTTTAACTTTTAGCAATCACACTCCAGGACTGTTTTCACAGACTTTCAAAATGGAAGTTCTTTCGGTATTGAGGTGAAACCAGCATAAGCGGGGGCGAGCAGAAACAGCAAAAGGGGGTTATATTCCAGTGAACGTTTTGGGCAGTTTGTCTACCATTGACATAAGTTAGGATATTTTAGTAACTGTTGCTTGCGTATTAATGGAACATTAGTAGCGGTAATTTCAAGACTTTCAATTCACTCCTAAGACATGGAGATGGCGTGACCCAGTGATAAGGGTGCTGGATTTGCATGCGGACCCACTCTGACCACTAAATGGATTTGTCTTCGCTGATCTCGAATTCAACTCCATCAAGCTTAGTAAATAGCCAACTGGTTGCCTCCTTCAAGACGGGATTGTTAACGTTGTTCTGTTCATTTGAATTGTTCAGTACCTTCTATACACGACCCGGCAAGCTTGAAGCTTTAAATATAACCGTGCATAAATAAAGGTTCTTTACTTTTACTTTCTATGGCCCGTTACGTGGAAAAGCGCTCGACATTTTCGGAAAGCATTGAACCGTTACCTTCTGACGTCATATAATTTTATTTGAGAAAGCTGTGAGAAACCGCTGAAACACTATGTTTGATGTCATGGGACCACAAAATAGCAATAGTGTGCGCCTTAGCTCTGCTAGACTTCAAGGTTCGTGTCGCCGTTTTCCTGAGGCCTTTACTAGCATTCAGTCGAATTTCGAAGGTAATAATTTATTGAAGCTGTGTAGTTCATGGTAGCTTGGCTCAGTTGTTCATTGTTTTATCTCTCTGTGGTCTAGTAGACCTGAGTTTGATTTGGGTGGCTTGGCAAAGCCAAATAAGCCTTCTAAACTCCTAAAAAATTGTACCGCCATTTATATCGGAATTTCGAGATGGCCTTTGTACCGGACAGCCGGTATAAAAACTATAAGGACGCATACTTCAGCGCCACTTTCTTGGTTTTCCTTCCGTTCCATTTTTTCATATTGCGCACGAATGAACATCATGAACAATTGTCTGTGTTAGTTACTAATCTACTGTGTGTTATAATATGCAGACCATCCATTAACACTTACAACAGACGTAGACACTTCATGCTATGACCGAACTGAACCAAAACCAAACCTCACTCTTTGTTCAACAGTAAATCTAGAAACCAGACAACAAGGAAAAACTGCCGGAACTGCCCGCGGCTCATTCGCTGTCTAGATTAATCTACTCTCCAAATAGCCATCTCAAGATATCAATGAAATGACAATTGCAAAAGCAAGCAGAAGTTTAAAACTGAAATTTCGAGATGGCCCTTGTACCGGACAGCCGGTATAAAATCTATAAGGACGCATACTTCAGCGCCACTTTCTTGGTTTTCCTTCCGTTCCATTTTTTTCGTATTGCGCACGAATGAACATCATGAACAATTGTCTGTGTTAGTTACTAATCTACTGTGTGTTATAATATGCAGACCATCCATTAACACTTACAACAGACGTAGACACTTCATGCTATGACCGAACTGAACCAAAACCAAACCTCACTCTTTGTTCAACAGTAAATCTAGAAACCAGACAACAAGGAAAAACTGCCGGAACTGCCCGCGGCTCATTCGCTGTCTAGATTAATCTACTCTCCAAATAGCCATCTCAAGATATCAATGAAATGACAATTGCAAAAGCAAGCAGAAGTTTAAAACTGAATAATTAAAAATACTGGTATCCTCGGAAACTGTATTTGGTATGATGCTCCTTAATAAAAGATGTCTGTCTTTTGTACATAAAGAGTGTTTTCGCTCATGTGACCAGCAGAGAGATTTGCATACTGAAAGAAAAGGAAAATATAGTTCAATTCCAAAAAGAATATTTCACTTCCCCAACATGGCCGCCGTAACGTCTTGTGAAAACACTGTAAATTTCCCATTTCACTGCGTTCTTTTTGTAAGTCATCTTCCACCATATACGTATTGTTTGAGGCCGCTTAATTCACGAACAAAACGTGTCAATGAGAGATCGACCCTGCCTATCTGACGGTGCCTGGATTCAAATCAAAATTGTCCGAGCAGGTATTTGTTTATACCTGCTGTTCTTTTTTTTTCTCGTATATTATTTTGTATGGAACTACAAAACGCCGACGTGCTCTTTTTGCTATTTATTTTGTTTTCAAAACCCTGAAAACTATATACGTGTAAAGTTTGTGGCTAGCTATAGCTTCCTTTTTGAGGATAGGGCACTAAATGAAATGATTTAATCGATCAGCAGTGACGCGGGCATACATGGAGAGAAATCCGAGTGCACCCAAAAGGAGTCGAACGCACCCACCTTACAGCTGACTCATTGGATCGGCTTGGCCATTCAATTGTCGTAAGACTGACGAGAGCACTATTCAAGATACCGCATATCATGATGTGAAGTATCATTTGATCATTTTTTTAATGCTATCAGTTCTTCAGGATTTTTGTAGGACTAAGCTGTTTGCGTCATGCTCAAGATTGAATCAGATCTCAGTTACAGAGTGGCGCTTTGCGGAGCACGGAAAGGTGGTTAAATACAATGGCTTAATTTGACTTTGAGCCCAATTCTAGAGCACACTCCTAACCGGCCTTATTACGCTACCAAGAGCATTGGCCGAAAACCCCTTATAAGGCTTCCTCGACTCAAGCAATGATATAATTACTTATAAAACACACTTTGAAGCTTTTTTCATGCATACATGCTTTGTCGTCCCGAGATAAGGATCTTCGTTTTTCTCCTTTAATGGATGCAAGATCGACAAAAGCACGGATGATGTGGAAACTAAAACTGCCTGGCGGGCGAGGACTAGCTTTGATACTCCGAATGTCTAAGCTGGTCTTCGCCCGCCTCACTGTTATCGGCGATAGCTAGTTACTAGGTCCTACCCTGTTGAAAAAACAGACGGAAATGCTCGGCACAGACAGCTACTACATATGTTTTGTTCGTAAGTCTCTAGTTCCTCGGCAAAAACATCGTCATCAAACGCTTCACTAAGATCGTCATCTCGCTCGAAATTCCCAGTGAACCGAAGAAAATTAAATGTGATTTCTTGCGGCAGACAGCGTCCTATGATTCGAAAACAGCTTTCACTGCCGCAGCTGACCTGGTTGATAAATGGAGGAAACATTCCTGCTTCCAACCGTGTGGACACTGAACACTCGGTGCAAAGGCGTATCAAGCGTCCGTCCACAAAAGAGCCTTGGTTACTGCACCGCCTCGTGGTGGAGACTGGGCCAAAGGAACGCTTCCCTCTCACACTCGTCTCCTTCCCAGGCAACCTCTGGTCTTGCTGGCGAAGTGCATTTTCTGCACTCCCTAAAACTCGTTGGATGCCTTGAGATAAATTTTGCTGCACGAGACTGGAAATGTTTGTGGGCAAATTTGAATGATCCAAGGTCAAGTCGACAAATTTGAGAGCTTCTTGGCTGTTGAGTGCCATGTATAGGGGATCGTAGGTACCTACTTTTTTCAGCCTTATCAGTAACTGGGTTTCATTCAGGCGGAGACATATCGGGCCTTGAAGGCGTTCCTTTGGAATTTCATCTACAACAACTCTGCATTTCTCCCGAGGGATTGTTGGACGCGGCGTTGGTGTCGCTGAGGGCTTCTTGGTGGGCTTTGGTGAAACTCTATGCCAAAACCGATAAGAGCCTCGAAACCTCTGTCTTCTGTAGAACCTACGAGTTTGCGAAGATTCGGCCAGGAGGAATATAGCAGTAATGATGCAAACAAACTGATGAAGAAAGTAAAAAAAATAAAGACGTTATTACGGCACTAACTGTAAAGGTGTCCAGTCCTTAGAAGACGGTGTGAGCTGAAGCTATCAACCAAAGCAGACAGCAAGCCAAGCTAGCGAAGCCAACAATACCATGTATAAATAAGCAATTACCAAAGTTCTACAGTGATATAGTCTTATACTGGAAAAAGATAAGTAATAATACCCCAAAAGGGGGAAGGGTTACTCTCCCAGATCGTACAAGTTAAATATATATTTTTAGTAATATTGCCTTTACTTTGAACCATTAGTAATTGTACGGCTTATTTTCTTTCATAATAAAATGTTGTGCAAAAAAATCGTTCGAATTTATCTAGAAATTCTCTGCTCAATAGCTTAAGAAGTCTATATATTACAAAAAAAAAAAAGATGTTGCGTTTCTACCCATTCAGTTTTTAAAAATTATTTCAAGCCTGTAAATTCAACTCAGTTTTCAAATATAATATAAAATATAAAAGATATAATATATAACAGAAGCCCATAACCCGGAGCGTACAATTTCAATATATTTGTGTCACGGCGTTTTCACAGACCGGGCTATTTTTCGATTGATTTTCCCCGCGAATTCAGTCTCCCACAGAAGCCTTGCTCTCTCACAGGAGCCTTGCTAGCCAATCATAAGCTTTGCATAATTAAGTGTTTGCACGCTTGCGGACTGGAACTGAACTTTTCGCGGGAATGACGTCTAAAAATAGTTCGGTCTGTAAAAAAGCCGTGACATAGCCCTAGTATGGGAGTTTTACACTCCGGATTATGGGCTCCTGCATATAATATATACAATGCCAGCCTGCCGCTAAGCCTCTACAGATTGTGCTAGTAAATTTCGAAAACGTTGCTCCGAAAACTGCTAAAAAGTTGCTCAAAAAGTTGCCAGAAAATTGGAAAAGTTGCTCTTAAATTTGAAAAAGTTGCTATTAATTGCTAGCATATTTCACGGATATTCATACAAAAAAACATACTAAAAACGGAGCATAGCATGAGTCATTTACATAAACATTGTTGAACAAAGAAACCAAACAACATGGCGGTTTAAGAAAATAATACTTGCTTAGTCACGCGAGTTGCGAGATCATTTATGAATAACCGCTGAAAACCTCACACATCGCTTACGGGCGCATGAACAGCCTGCATGTTCTTTTCGATTATTTTGTTGATCCAGACATCTAAAAAAGTCATTACTGCAATCAAATATTTTTATGGTCGAGATTTTATTTGATAATTTGTGAGGAATTAGCAGTGTGGAATGTGTAAAAGCCTAAAAGTTGCTTACTGTTGCTCAAAAAAGCAAAAGTTGCTCGAGATTGCTCAAAACCAGAAAAGTTGCTCAGATCTTCAAAAGTTGTTCAAAAGTTGCCGAGCACAATCTGTAGAGGCTTACCCGCCGCTCCAGAGGAAATTAATTAAAACATATGCAACTGTTTAAGTCCGGTTGACTTGTTATCTATGCTTCTCAACAACCGATAAAAATCGATTTAAGCTTTTAATAGCTTGAAGTGTTGCTCATCTTGCTTCTCATTTCTTAAGCTCATCCTGCTCACTTCACTTTTTTTACTTTTACTTTACGTAAGAGTTAAGGGGGCACTGTCACGGTAGTTTTCCTGTATTTAGGTCTTAGTGGGCTGAAAATCGAAACTCGGTACTTAACCTGACAATTAACTGTTTTTTTAAACTTTGCACACTGGATATTTCGGAAATATCCAGTGTGCAAAGTTTAAAAAACAGTTAATTGTTACTTTCCTGGATAGATGAATCGACACAATTCGACTTAACCTGACAAGTAACAACGTTCCTGGCAAACCAAGAAGAATGAATTTTAACAGGAAAAACTATCCATATGAAAGTTTTGGCGAGTTTTGGGAGACATCGTGTCCAAACTTGAAAAAGTTGGCCAATTTTTTCAAGTTTCGATCCATTTCCATCCTTGCCATTCTTAGATGCAGATGAGAAAAAATGGTTTCAGGATGCTGATACTGTTCTTGTTAACGAAACTTTAGCATTATTTTTTGGTTTCCGTTGATGCGCAAGTGATTTTTACCTGTTTAGAGTACGGCTCAAATAGCGTGACACTACCCCTATTGAAGTGTTGAGAATTATTCAAGTTGCGGGGCACGAGATGAAGGAAAACGTGGCCATCTTTGTTGACTGCTGACCGATTACATCTTGCAAAAATCTTTCTAAAGTCCAATCGACTCGACATCATTCACAGTTATTTTTATCTCTAGGACGTCTAGGCCGTCTGGCTGGGACGATACCTCTCAGAAAAACATCATTCAAAACAAAAATAGTTTGTTCCCAGCGGAACTACGCGAGAGGAAATGACAGTTAAGTTGAAGATAACGATAGTTTGCCGCAACATCATTTATGCATGATTACGGTTGAAAATTGTCTATAAAATTAAATCATATAGTTCTGCAGCTAAAAATCAGCCAATCAAATCATGAAAGTTATTAAATTGTTAATTAAGTATTTAACCTATTGAAACAAAATGGCATGGTATCATTACTGATATTGCCTGCTAACGTATGCCCCGGCGGCACCACAATGTTTGGACTCCGTTGTCACCCGCGAAGGGAGTTCGCTTCTAAAACGTTAGTCAAGTGGAAAGAATTCTCACGTGAACTGTTCCAACTCCATCAGAGAATCCTTGAAGCCGTGCCTTACTTCAACTGGTGTATTACTGGGAGTAGTCATAAAGTTTTTTCAAAGAGTCATCACTGCACATTACTAGTAATAAGTAAGCCATGGCCACTAAAATGAGCGGATTGGTAATCAGTAGCATGTTTAAATTAAGGACGCTCCAGTATAATTCCCGACGCCTGGTATCTTGGTCCAAGGAAGTTTGTAATATGTAACAAACAGGAGGAGGCGGTGTGGCTCAGTGGTTAGGGCGCTGGATTTGCATCCGGATGTTCCGGGTTCAAATCTGACCACGAAATGAATTTGTCTTCAGTGGTCCCGAATTCAACTCCATCTCGCCTTGTAAAGTGCCGACTGGTTGCCTCCTCCCAGTTGGGATTCTTAACGTTGCTTTGTTTATCTCAATTGTTACTTTCTAGACACGGCCCCACAAGCTTGAAGTTTGAAACATAAACAAAGGTACTTCACTTTAACATCATGTTACTCATTATGAGGTTATGGTGCCCTTAGGGGAAAATTAAAACTGTTCGGATACGAAAGAAATGTTTTACTGGTTATAACTATCCTTGTATAGCCAGATTGAATAGCTCACTGCATCAAAAACTAAACTCAAAAGAGCAATAACTTCGCCATTTGATACACGTACTTGACCGTAAAAGAATTAAGTCAGTACACTGGCATCAGCTCTGAGGGAGCCACTCTCCCCCTGATATGACAAAGATTGTACTGTATACTGACCTTGAATGTTGGCTCCATGTGTAGTTGGATCCTTTTCCTACTTGATTTCAGGACTGAAACTGAAGCGAACGAGAAACAATGAGACTCTTGCGAGGAGCGGGGAAGAAAGCTTAACCTTGACTTAAGTTACCTCTGTCTCCTCAACAAGCAGTCTCAGGCAAATTGCTCTTGATAACAATTCCACTTAGTTATAACTGACGGAAATTCCGGGCAGTGCACCTTTATAGCATGAATCTCCATAGAGATAAAGGAAGTAAACATCATTTCATTGGCATATGCAAAACTCTCTCTATTTCTCCTCGCTGCTCAGATTTTAAATAATTATTTGACCCAGGATATTTGCTTTCAAATGAAGAATTAAAAGCGACCACATGCAAAGGGATTTCATGATAATAGCTCGAAAGGTTTATGTCCATCTGTAGCAGGTTACGAGACTAAAGTCATTTGCAAATAAGTCGCATTGACAATGTTGACATCACAAAAAGAAACAATTTAATTCTTACCTCGATCGACTGGGTTCAAACCATTCTTATTTTCTAATGTAATTCTTATTCACAACAAGAATGGCCAGTGTTTATAAACAAGTATGGGTGACTTGCTAACAGTACCGATATACTCATTCTTATACGTAGTTTATGACGTCAATTTGGGAGCTTTTAATTACTAAACAAAACAAGTGAGGGTGTATTTCGTCGTAGCTGCAAAAAAAAAAATGTCATGAAAAATTGGAAACGTGTTGCCAAAAACGCCGGGTAAATCATATAAATCGTGTGTACAAAGTACAAAAGCTTCTGTCGTGATATTCTTAATAAAGAACAAAAAATGTTATTCATGATAAACTTGTCATTACATTCCCTTTAGCTTCAATTCATTGCGGTACGACGATATTTTCGTGGTTTTACTGTTTCATATGCAAACAGTCCAGGCTCAAAACATGTGTTGTGTTGTAATATGCTATAAGTAGTTGTTCCATTCATCCTATATTTAGCTGCGTTTCATTTAGTGTAAAAGTGATAAACTTGCACTGCTCAATTAACTAATAGCACTTCAGAAAGGTGGTAAAAAAAAAAAGTTTCCTATTAACTGGTAGGGGATGTTTACACCATAAATCATTCGGCAGCAACATTTTTAAATTACTGTTTCCAACTTCTTTAGTTAAGAGGGGACTGAACAGAGAGCGGTGGTTCTGCAGCAAAGGCTAACCGTTTGGCCGGATTGTCTGAGACTAATCATACATAAAATTAACACGGCGACGACAGAAGTTCTGCCGTGATCTTCGCCTAATGGACGGGATCTGACTAGTTTTTCACTGGGTATACTGACGACGATTCAGGTACCTCAATTTGAACATCTCAACTGTGAAAGGAAATTGAAAACACCTCGACAGTTCAGTGATCCGCTGCTTTTCATACAAGCTCTTAATCTCAGGTAAAAAGTAACTGTTGAATTCGCCCACGCCGTGGAAATATGGCATGATTAAACACTATCAATACTGATTCTGTCAGGCATAGTCTTATTAAACGTGTTTTAAAGTTCGTTTAAGGTTTTATCCACAACATGCATATGTAAAATTATATATTTTTAGTTATTCTCACCCATTCATCATTTACGAGTGTTTTTCGAACTCAGACAAGGAGTGTAAGAAAACCGGTTCTTTAACGACTGTTGTGTTCCTAGATTCCTAGCATAAGCACAAAGTAGTAAGTGGTTTTAATGCGCTTCACAAATACAAGGAACATCTTCACTTTCGGATGTATATTACTCTATCTAGCTCAGTACAACCTTAAGTCAGGTTCTCGCACGTCGTCACTGACGTGAACATCTCTGCGGCCAATCAACTCCCGGCTGTACAAGCGGATTACAAAACTCCAACGTTGCCACAATTCTAGCCACAACCATTTAAGTTAACAGGTCGGCCAAAGTCCTGTCCCGATTGTCTGCGAGAAAGGTTTCTTTTCCAGTGCTTAGCGGAAGTTTTGCAAGGCGATACCCGACGGGCCGGGGACCGTATCTGTTTATCATTGCTCCAGACTATGCTCTAAGGAAGGCTTTCCTAGTAAACTCCTCATCTTTATAAAACTTCATAGAGGTTTAGGGTTAGGGTTAGTCTGTTTGGAACACTATAAAAGTTTCCTATCAAAGTTGTGCCTCAGAAACATTTGGCGGTAGTCAATGACGTTAGGGGAGCAGTGCATACACTCATGTCTGAAATTTAATTGTTTCATATGAACGTCAAGCCATGATTTTATTGCGCGCGCAACATTATTTTGTTACGCTGATAGTCCCACCTAAAATTATTTTACCCAAATTTTATCATTTGTTTAAAGGGGCTCTGTCACGATATTGTGAGGTATTTTGATCATCGACAAATTTACCTTTAAATTGAAGGAAACCTGAAAATAATGCTTTACAAAGGTGGAAAAACACCAAAGAGATAATAATAAACCAGAAAGGAACAAGGATGGTTAAGGATAGAGAAGATTGACACGGATTACAAACAAAAAACATTGAAAAGTTTAGCTAAACTTTTCAAACCCATTTACCCGTGACATAGCTCCTTTAAACTCATTTACTCTATGAAGGAAGCAACTAGCTCTGCAAAGAATAACAACTGAAACCTCGTTTGTGCACACATTTCATTTTATCGATATCGGACACGGACCCGCTCCTCACTAGTCGTCACGTTATCAGTCGGTATGATTAGTAATTAGTAACTAGGGAACGCAGCCGGTGGAAAGGGACTTGTCAGTTCACTTTTTGGATAGAAAATAGCTGGATAGAAAATTCATTCGCGGTCTATTTATTCTTCGACATTTTGGCGTTCTTAACACTTCAACAAGGGAATAAAGAATAAAAATACGCCCAGCAAGGGGTGTCGTTCATAATTTGACAAAGTGAACGTTGCTAGGTACCGTCGAGAGCAATAACAGAAAAGCATTGTGGATTTTTGTTTCTTTCTCAATGCAATTAATAACTGTATAAACAAAATTTCCGTCTATATAGCGCCTGCTTGCCCGTCGTATTTTGGATATATAATAACGTAGCTTGTTTTTGATTTAGCAAGTATTGGAAAGCATCAGGTAAGAAGGTGATAATTGTAAGAGTACGAAGACACTTCTGATGTTCGCATGAACCGGCTTATTTCATGATAACCGATCTGCAGTAATAATATTCAGTATTGTGACCAAATCCTGAATGTTACTTATCGGAGAGATGTATACAGTATTCTTTACCCACCGAATGAAGAAGCATTTCACTGTTGTTGATTTTATCGTTAAGACATTTACTTCAGTCATAAAAAAAGAGACATGCGGGAAGAATTAAACTGATTCAGTTGTTAGAACATAGCTAAGCTTCATTTTACCCTCGGATTTTAGAGTAGCTCATACAGCTAATACCTCCAAGCATTTACCCACCCAACCCTGTGACTACGTTCACAAAGGCCAGACCACAACATAGGGATCTACGTCCCCAACTCTTCGCGAACAGTGTGTGGGTTCTTTAACTGGCCCACGAAGTTATTAGAAACATGGGTTGTGAGACGGGACCTACGGTTTATCGTCTTTATCCAAGAAGACTAGACAGGTTAACCATTTACAGATTTCATTCCAAAGGCAGCACTTTCTCTTCAGTTATTTGAAGACCCTGAATGATGGTCCAGCCAAGGTTCGAACCCACGACCTCCCGCAGGATAGTCGCGTGCGCTACCAACTGAGCTAACCGCTCCGCGGTAATAATTATTGAAAAATAAATAGCAATAAATGATGAAGAATGGAAATGAAAGTAGTTTTTTAACAATTTCAATGATGGGATGTTTATTTTGCTACGAAAACTGAGAAAAAAACAGCCCCGGCGTTAAATGTCCAAAAGTGGCAAGTGAATGTAAAGACTATTTTTTGCAGCAATTGTTGCGCTAATAGTACTTAACTGCTGTTCAGTACACAAGTATGGTACATTGTTTGTAGAGCTAATGGCAACTGTTCTTCGCATTTGTTCAATCGAGGTTAGTATTGTCTTGCTACAGCTTGGTGGAGGCCATTGTGTATCCCACACGGTTGGTATTATCTCAGTTTCAGATATTAAGTGGCACTTGGTTTTTCTCTCAGGAAGACTTATACGACTGAAGCGAGAAGATGAAGGTAAATTAGATCATTATGTAGGGAAATACAACTTAATGGCAATTCGGAGACATTCAAAGAAAGACCGTCGAATTTTTTAAATGTGTTTTATGCCCTCCAAGATCAAATTTGACAACTTGTCGGAGAGATGGGATAAACTTCTGATCCTGATTAAAATCAATGCAATCATTACACGCAAAGAAATTCTGACTCCGACGGATATTTTCAAGAAATTTCATCCTGCAAATTTCACATAAAATTAACATCCACTAATGTTAATTTACGTTTGCGCGTTACAATTTTCAGCTTTTAGTTCGTGCTCTATCTATAGCCGTGAGCCTTCTGCTGATGATCGTCGTTGATCACTCACTGCCTAACAAAAAAGCTGGTCGTGATAAAGAACCGTTTCAGCTTCTGCACACAAGCATGGGGAGCCTACAAGAGCACAGCGGAGAGCAAAAAAGGGAGCGGAAACTTCCAGAAATCCATCCCTGTCACAACACAAGGATTAACAAAACCGTGACAACCCCGGAAGGGGAAAAAATCCTCTGCTTGGTACCCTCTGAGGAAGATCTTCTAAAGAGCCTTAAGGAAGCTGGAGGCTTCAACCAGCACTACGTCGCTGTCACGGCTGAGGAAGTAAAAAAAAACTTTGAGGATCCTTTCAATCCCATTGTTCACTCACAAAATCATCCAAAACCGGACTGGATATGGTCAAGCCGCTTGAATGTCACGGGTAGACGTCGACGATACATTCTCCTTTGGAAATACAAGATGGACATTTCTACAAGGAAAGTGGACGCCGGTCGAGATATTTATAGACGAGGTCCTGTCACTGGTCTTCGCTCGTGTGTGCGTCAAGGTGAGCGCAATTCTTTGGGGCTTCTTCAACTCTGCGAAGAGTGCTGGTGGATCACCCAGCTTCCGGAGAACAAGTTCCCGCGATATATCAACGAAAGGATCTGCGGTAAAGACGGTACAAGTTCGTCTCCTCCCATCAGCTTCTGCAACAGTTGGAACGGTCAGTGTGTCCAGCGGTCGCTCACGCAAGATCTCCTTGTGAGAACCAATCGCTACGAAAAAGTTGCCTCATCCGATCCACAATATAGTGCGGCCTACAAGCAAGTGTGGGAGCCTTATGGCCAGCCCATAAGAAGCTGCTGCCAATGCCAGAACTTTTAGATTACTCCTTTTGCAAAAAGTAATAATATAACAATGCAACTTTTATCGCAACCTTTAGAACCCAGTATTATTATATATCGAATTACGGGTCGAACAACTTATTCAGGGAAAGGGAGAGTGACCTTTGGTATGTGAAAGTCCTATTTTAACATGATAAATTGGCTCGGCGGGAAAGCTGGAATAGCAGTCAGTTTTATATCTGTGGCTTTGGTGTTTATAGTAAAGAGCACGTTAATTGTTCTCCCGAACATTTGCGTGTGAAGTTGTCCACAATATACTCACTTTTATCTGTAGCCAATTTTCAGTTGGGAAATTCTGCTAGAGTACGCGTTACAGTCGTACAATGTGTCCTAAGAGAACGTGTGGTGTACAACTACCACTGAATGTAATCGGCTGTATGATGCAGAGTGTCGGGTAGCCTAGCCCTGCACTTTTTTTAATTTAGGACATGACGTTCAAAAAAAAAAGAAACCAAGCCCGAACACGAAATCGGACTTTTGGCTTATTAAACAAACTTAACACTGATACGCACGTGTCAAATACAACGTATGTGAATTGTATCACCTCATACCTCACGCAGGTTAAGACTTTAATTTACCAATTGAAAATTATGTCATGGCAACATATAAACGTTGAGTAAGACTTTTTCAATTAAGTGCTTATCAAAATTTAATGTTTTAATAATTGTCACTTCCACTGCCACTTTTCTTGTTATTATTGTCTCCAGGAACCAACAATACAGTTCTGTCACAGATTTGCTAACATTTTCCATTAAGTCCAAAATGTATTGTCGGCCAGTGCCCTAGCTTCCATTTTTGGGGAGACCAATAGCTAACAAAGTTTGGTAGCTATAACTGAAACACTCATTTTACCAATCCCCATTGATAATGACATGATTCTCCGCAATTCACTCAATTTATCAGTCCCGACACGATTCTTCTCACTAAGGATTCGCTTTCGCACAAGACAGTCTTTTCCATTTCGTTCGTAATTCGCTGTATCTCCAGTTTTTCCTCAAACAAGTCCCTTGTTATTATTATTATCATTATGTTTCTTTATTTTAACTCTCGTTCAGCATAGTGAAAACTGAGAACATTGCGGAAAATGACTCTCTTTGACAATATTCTAAGGCTGATTTGTATCGATCAAGAGAAAATGAGTAAGACGAAATTTGTATCGACCTAATGTGTGGTATAGGGCCTTAACAATCCCACAATTTTGGGATATAACCCATTTTTGGCAGTTTCTTGACATTTCCTTTCCATTTACTAGTCCAACCCTTTGAAGGTCAGTGGTAAGTTTTCTTTTCTATCCTGGCAGAAAATCGAGTACAATTTGAACTTGCATGTACTACAATCTAATTAGGGTAAAGTCTCTTTAAGCTTGCTCTTAAATCTTCATACTTTTCTGTTTTCATTACGTTTCTCTCACTAGTCTGACCGATGTTACACACAGTCCCTTCGATGATTAACCATTATTATTATTATTATTATTATTATTATTATTATTATTATTATTATTATTTTCGGGGATGATATTAGAAAGTGATTGCAACGCAGAAGAAATAGAATCGTTAGCAGCTACAAGTGAAGCTATAAAATATTGGACTCTGAAATGAAAAGCTGACTCACTATTTAAGAACACCATTTATCAAAAATAACTTTGTCATCGTTTTTAGCTACTTGTGTAGTGCACAAGGCCGCAATCTATCATTCAGTTTTAAAATAGACTGTTAATATCGATCACTTACACGCCCGAAGACTCTTGACTTATGCCTTCTAGACGTCTGTTGGCCTCCACTACGAAACGTTACGACAAAATGCTTCCAAGCCGACAAAGCCTTACAATGTTCACCTGTTTGACACTGGTAACCCACTTAAGTCAGCTTGGCTTTAAATTCCACGAATCATCTGAAACAATTAAGAATTAGCATCAGAGAGAGGGAAATGTAGAAATTCAAACTGAGTACAGAAACTCATTAGGAATAATACGGAAAGAAGAACGGAGAAAGAGTATCACGCAATTGTTTAACCATGAAGGTTGTTGTTTACTTTGTCAGACTAACTGGCAAAACTCAGAACAAGGGTTTTCATGACACTTGACGGATAATTTGTCAATATCTGTTCACTCTAACCTTGTGACAAGGAAATACTCATTGCTTCTCTATTTGACGATGACTCTTTACAATAAAATCAAGTGTTATTTTCCGCTGATTGTAATTTTCATTACCAATAATTTCAGCGGCCTAATAATCACAAGAAAAAGAGTAGGAAGTTGTATTACAATACAACTGACGAACACTTGTAAAACCTTGAGTCCGCTTTCTAAAGAACCGAGCGCTATTTAGTTTCAAGCTCTTTTGTCCGACGAACATTTGAAGGAAGCCTAAGTTCAGTGAAGGAAGCCGGCTTAGGGAGAAGGTAAGTAGTACTAGTATCCATTTCTCTCTAGCTAAGTCCTTCATATTAAACGAGGTGCCGTGGATTAATAATTGAGAGAACGAAGGGAAAAACGAAAGATAAACGAGTAGACAAAGCCTACAGGAACTCATCGGTGTTGTAGCCGAATACAGGCTCCGCTTTCACTGCTGGCTTGGTTCTGAGTCTTATGTAAACAGCAATAATTACTCGAACTGAACTACTAAACCGTCCATGTAGGGTTGGCCAAAATTCCGTCTGGTGCATGTTCTAACACCGCTGACCATCGAGCCATTTTCGTGGTTTCTTTCAGTGCATTTGTAACCTTCAGTTCAATTCATCCCATGGGTACCCAGCAGGACAAATTAAACATATGCATCACCGTGGGGAAAGAGCCATTCTACAGTCATGCAGTCGCTGTGCTCTTGTGGTTGTTAGGCCGGGTTATAGGGTTAGAAGTTAAAAGACCAACTTTCCAGAACAGGCGGATCGTACTTTCAAACTTGGTTTTCGGACCCAAAGACTATTCGGGACTTTTGAGAAATGGGCCGAAAACGGGCCCCTGCTCCGAGAGGTTCTCCACTGGGTTCTCCGGTTTTCCCTTCGCCTAAGAAAACGACATTTCCAAATTCCTGTTCTATCTGGCCCCCTCCTATCTCGATTCAGTGGACGAATAACCCATCTAAGGGTATCACTGCTAATTCCAATTTATTTTTTTTGTTTGTTTATTTATTCATTACAAGTTGTCTATTTGTTTGTGGGTTTCGTCCATACTTACCATAAAACACTCAATCACCATGTACCTTTTCTTGAGGAAGTGTTCGTGGCAAAATGTCATGCAGGCAACTTGATCAGCTTTTGACTAATTTCACGGAATGCTTTACATACAGAACAATCTTTGAAAACTGATGCCATCAAACACATCTTCTTCTTCTTGTTGTTCTTCTTCTTCTTTTCGGCAAAAGCAATTTCAGTAAAAGCAAAGTCAAAGAAAAGCTGGAAGTTGTTATGCGGCTGCATCAACGCTCCGAGCTCGTCCTATATCCAGTTGTTAAATGATCACAACGACTTGCTCGTTAAACAAGTAAGAATTAGTGATTGTAATTATTGTAATCCGGCTGTCTTTGATTTGGTAATTAATATAAAAGTCGCTTTTGCATTACTGTAAGATGTTGCTAGTCATGCAAATAAAATTTGTTGTAGTCGTTGTTGTTTTTGTCGTTAGTTTAACATAATCTTTCTCGTATTATAGATGGCCTTTCGCGTGCTGCTGCTCACTGCTGTTTTCTCCCTCGTAAATGTATGGCCCGCGTTTGGTCAGATTGAGATTCCACACGACGCCAAATCCTTTGAAAAGTGCCTCAAGAGACTCGGAAGAAGGCCTGGGCCGATGGGTTACTTCAATTCTATCTACATGGCCTTCAGTCCCGAGGAGGCAGGCAAATTCCCCAATCTGGTGTCCATGCACTCTCGATTGAGGCAAATCAAAACCATGTTAACCACACCAACCCTCCGAGGAGATGAACTGAACAATACGCAAAGATCTACACGCACCAAGCGAGGGTTCTCTTTCCCTCAAACAAACATCAATGGCCCGTGCTCAAGTACCATTGGAGGTCTACAAAGGCTATGCGAAATTTGCCCCGCTGTAACGGATTTGGGCCCAGGTAGAATTCCTCAATTCATCAACGAAGTGTTGTGTGCCGAACCGGAGGGGGAATGTGGCGTTGGAGATTTTAGTGCTGGGAAATGTCAAAATGCGACTATAGCGCAGGATTTTCTTATTTTTCAAGGCTTAAGCGTTCAGGTTTACTCGCAGGAAATTCGAGTTTGCTGTGAATGTGGTTTCAGCCCATTCTGAGTCGCTAGCACTTTTTATTTGAGACTGTTTGTAATTAGCTTCCGGTACAAAAACGTTTGCTAGCTTCATAAAAGAAGTGCTGTGTAGGTCCCAGGTGAATTTTAGCTTAGCAAAGACGTTAGGGGTTAATGTCATGGCGTGTCTATAGAGAAATTTTTTTTTCTTGTTCAATGGCCAAATGTGGATGTGTGATTCACATTTTCCCGGCGGGCTTGGAGCAAACATGTGGTTTTCCAAGAAGACCGCCTTAACCATGATATCGTAAGGGGCCGTGTATTAGGTAGCTGGCTGTATGAGATGCAAATAAACCATTGCTTTCTGTGAGAGTGTCCTCGTACCCTTGATTTATAAGTGCTGTCCCCGTAGGGAGTTTTCTTTGAGAGTCCCCAAACGACAGTTGCCATGAGGAATGATGAAGTCAGGTGAAAAGACTGAGCTGTTCATTAATTTCCACTCAGTGATGAAAGCCCCGGCACACCTCTTGGTACTGTACAGGCCCACAAATGATCCCTGGACCGGAAATGATCCCCAAATTGGACCGCAAATGATCCCCGACCCGATGTGGTGGCCTCATCAATAATTATAAAATCGAATGGACTTGGGAATTTGGACATTGGATTTAAACTTCATATACTTTTTTTTTTTCTTATAACGCAACAATCATTTTATTTAAACGCTTTGCACAGATGTATCGCAACAAAAGAACAAAAACAGTTTCAATGAACTTGTTTAATATTTGTTCCAGTTAACGGCCTTTTGGTTATACTGTTAAGATTCATTTCGTATTTTTAGCCAAATTGGAAAAAAATAGGATTTTTTTGGCGTTGTAATCGTGACCGGAACTGTCGAGTGCTGTATTATTACCGGATGCGATATATTGTGCATTTATTAGTAGTGATTTTTTGTTGATTGACATCTTGAAATCGGATAACTAAGACGAGAGGGTGTGATTCGGGACCTTTTGAAGAGATCGGTTAGAGGCAATGTAATACCGAATTGTTAAAAAATACGAAAAAATACGACCAGCGAGTATTGAGTGTACCTTCAATTCGGTACATTAGTACAAGTAAAAAATATACATGTATGTTCCGCTTTATAGGAAAATTGTCTCTTTTTTGCATTAAGCAGCTACATTGTAATTTTTAAACTAGTAACATTTGCATGCAAAGGGTTTAAATAAAATGATTGTTGCGTTATAAGAAAAAAAAAGAAGTATTTGAAGTTTAAATCCAATGTCCAAATTCCTGAGTCCATTCCATTCTATAATTATTGATGAGGCGACCATATCGGGTCGGGGATAATTTGCGGTCCAATTTGGGGATCATTTCCGGTCCGGGGATCATTTGCGGGCCGGAATCATTTGGGGGCCGGCCTGTACAGTACTTCATTCATCACAATATTAGAAGCTTTAATCGAAGGGCTTTGAAAAACCAAAAAATCCTTTTGTTTTCATTGGTTGTTCACTGCAAGAGCATGGATGGCAAATCAACTGGACTATAAAAAGTTTTAAAAAGCATCAACGCGAGGCTTAAGATGCATAAGTATTGTTATTCAAATACTGGCGCCATTTGGGTCTATGGTTTGCGTGGAAGTTTCGTAAGAAGTATATTCTTGAAAATGAGACTCTTGAGCGTTTATAGATCGTTTTCACATGACGTCATGGTGGCCATATTGGTGTACCTAAACAAAGAAACGGCGGCCGTTTTGGTGTCCCAAAACAATCCTCGGAGAATCAAACTCCATTTTTATCCAAATATTTCCTGTTGTTTCAGTAAATCAAACATGGCCGCTGGTCACGTGAGTGGTCAGAACGATGTTTTTCTTGAAAGTGAGTGACATAGGCAAACTCGGAGAAAGAAACGAGTTCGCCCCACGGGAATCGAACCTACGACCTTCCGATTACTAGTTCGGATGCTCTACCACTGAGCCACAAGAGACTCGTAGGAGCTAAGCCATTAATTTAGGTTAATATGCGACACTGATCATCCTTTATGGTGCTAGGATTTTAAATGTCGACGAGATGAAAACATGATTTTCTCTATTTACCAGGCTGGAAGCTTAACATCTCATTTCTTTCAACCACATCACACGCCAACATTCAAATACTAGCAGTACATGCGGGATGATTGTCCGATATGAACCTAGTTTAATGGCCTAACTAACAAGAGTCTCTTTTAGCTCACTGCAACAGCATCCGAACTAGTGAGCGGAAACGCATAGTTTCGACTCATGTAAGGAGAGGTTGGATTTTTTATTCTGCATATGCCTGCGTCACTTTCGGAAAAACATCATTGTCAAGTAGATTCTTAGTAAAACACTCTGTAATAAAAACTGAATTAGCCTGAAGAGCGAACGACGGTTTGATCATTCGTTGACCTGGTCATTTGACATTTTGGTCGAAACGTCAACTTTGACAAGGACTCCCCCATTTTCCATAAGTGGCGAAATTAGGTGCAAAGGGCGATCAGTATTTGCAAACGTTCTATGAAGGCAATGTTAAATCACTTGAGAGCACTAATGTCAGCGGTTGGTGGAAGGAGGTCAAGAACTTATTAGCTAGGCGTCAACACTAACGTTGGTCAGTGGTAAATCCCTGGTAGTCCCGAACTCCATGGACGCCTTGGGTACTCTGTGCAATGTCATTAACGACTTCTTTGTCGGCCTCACTTCACCACAGTAACCGCTATCCCCTGATGAAATGTCTAATATCCTTCGTTGATCTTATTCCAGCGGAGTTTCTCACTAAAGAGTACGAGGCGCAGCGGGCACTTAATGTGATCAAAAGAGAGATTAATATTCTCGTTTACGGCCATCGGCAAACGGGTGGTAACCCTAACCCTTAGCTCGGGTGTACAGTGCCAGGTCAGTTTAAAGCAGCCAATGTAGTTCCTATTGTCAAGTCAAGTGATAGAAGTTGATAGACGTCTTTTTAGGTAATTATAGGCCGGTGTCAGTTCTGCCAATACATTCTAAGTTGCTTCAACGAGTTATGTAGAACCGCCTTTTGGACTTTTTTAATAAATACAAAATTCTTCATTGTCTCAGTTTAGAAACTCCACGGCGTCCGCCAATTCGCTTAGGACGAGTTGTACTACTTTTTTAATGTAACACAAGATACCCATTCTGGAAATGGCGTCACATCCAGCACATCCAAATTTGGAAACTCTCAAGACATGTGTCGTAAATCGGATATTGGCCGCAATGGAATGTAGTGAATGTGTACTGTAAATTTGATTGACATGTGAATTTTTTGACCGGGAAAAAAAAGGAGAACAAACTAGAACTGAGTATTGAACGAGATTGTGACTACGGGTGTACGAGTGTTTATTAAAGAACGTATACAGTCCTCTTGAGTGGAGTGGAATATTTTGTACAACATGATACCCAACTGACCAAATAAACAGAGATTTTCAAGTGAAATTCATGTGAAATTCCAAAGAAAACGTGTTAAAATATCAATTACTTATTAATTTGATTAAAAGATAGTGAAAATATGCCAAAAATACGCTAATTTTTAGAAAAGATGCTCGGAAGTTGCTCACTCCCCAAAAAGTTGCTTAGAATCGAAAAACTGAAGTTGCTCAAAATTAGTCAAAACCCTAAATGTCCCCTTATCCTTTGCGATCCGTGTGTGGGTTCTCTAACGTCCCACGAAGTTATTACAGACAAAGGTTGCGAGACGGGACCTACGGTTTATCGTCCTTATCCAAGAAGACTACACAGTCTAACCATTTACAGATTTCATTCCAAAGCCTCAGTTATTGAAGGGCCCTGAGTATTGGTCTGGTCAGGGTTTTGAAACCGCGACCTTCCGCACGGGAGTTCGGTGGTCTATCAACTGAGCTAGTGCTGGAAAAGTTAGAAAGTAAACAGTTTGCCGTTGCTGGCAAATCAACTGAGAAGTCATCGTTTATATTCTTCACTTGGCGTTAGAAGTTTTTATAACATTTTATAACATCCGTAACATTTTATTTGCTGGTTTCTGTATGGCCTTCGATGCAGTTGACATAATCAAGAGAGGATGAGGTAAGAGAGTATATCCCCCATACATGGCCCTCTACTAATGATAAATTTTCAATCTATTCTTAGTACGAGGTCATAGGACTAGTTATTTAAAGAACGGATTCTGATTGGCCCATATTGTGAAATATGAACCGCGAGGTCATGGGGCTGAGGTTAAAAATATCCTCCATACGTGATGTGAACTTGCAAATAGATTGAAAATAATAATCAGGAGCCAAAGGGATATGTTCTCTCATCTCATCCTCTCTTGCCATCATACACTCTTCTACTCTGCGAGCAGAGGCCCTTCGATCTTCCTAGATAAGTCGGGAAGAGGAAGGAACCTCTGCCAACCGCCTCGACTTACTGCCTGGATGAGTCAGACCAGTTTCGAGTAGTCAAACCGGTTTTTCGTTGTTTGCGCATGATCATTCGCGCGTGATCAGTATTTTTGAATTTACATCGGCATGGCAGTTATGACCTTTGCTCTCGTGATTATTGTGAGTTCACGTGGGTATTTCCTCCGTCACGGCGAAAGCAGAAAGCTACGAAATTTTTTTTTATACATAAACATACGGCATTTGAAAAGTGTAAACTATCTTGAGCGTGTGAGGAAATATATATATTTTTTTCAGTTACCGCGTGTCTTTCAGAGAGATTTTCGCAAAAATGTCGAATGTTTATTACAGTTTGGCAGATACTGGTCACGCTTGACTGACGCTCGGTTACCTTTGAATTTAACGCATGCTCAACAGGAAAAGTCGAGGCGGTTGGCAGAGGTTCCTTCCTCTTCCCGACTTATCTAGGAAGATCGAAGGGCCTCTGCTCGCAGAGTAACACTCTTCGATAAGCTTTTAAGTTTAATCTGCATAACGTCATATTAAGATGGGTAGCCCCCATCCTTTAGGGTAGATCCCAACCCTAGCCCCGAACCCGCTGAATAAAGGTACTGCCTACCGCAATGGACTGCCAATTCCAGCTGTTACATCTCAAGAATTCAACAGACATACGCAAGCCTACACAAGCCAATCAAAATCGAATATTCTCACTCTTCAAAGGGATAAGCGCACGTGCATTTCCATGATATTGCTCTAAACTCTCCCGGTACCGCCGGGGCCGTTTACCGACTGAACGACAGGAACCGGCTACCCAAACTACGATGAAAGTCACGCTTCCAAAAATACTTCCCAAAAAGTGCTCAAGAGTGCTCGAAGTGTGGAATAGTGCTTCAAAATCGAAAGAGTGTCATAAAGTGGCCAGCGCAATCGAGACAGGCCTAGCTGCGAATAATATTGGCCCAAGCTTGGTACTTTCCTTTTTTCTGTACTTTTTGGATGAGGAGTACCTCTCGATGCATGTGAATCAGGGTTAAACCCCAAGAGGCCGACTACGCACGCACGTGAGCAGCAATAAAACGTTTCTTTTTCCAAGATGCCCTGGTACCTCTTGGTAAACTCATTATCAAGCTGATCATCCTGTTATTAAAATGCAATCATAGTGTTTCCACATGATACGTATTGGTGCGCTAAGGTATTAGTTAGCTAATTATGTGTGCTTAACTCCAATGCAGCAACACTCACCAGGAGAGAGCGTAGTTTATCATATCTGTACTTATGGCGGCCAATTATTTATTCTTCTATCTTTGTCATAATACCGGCCTCACTATTGACTTCTAGTCGATCTAATCGAACAAATTTCATCACCGTTTGCGTAACTATGCAGTTACTCAGGCCTCGCATAATGCTGTCTAAATTGGCCCCATATGTAACTTGAAAATATGGAGGGGAACAAATGGTTTCAAACCTGCTCTACCAACCTCAGACAAAATATCAACCTCGTTCCCAGGGCTTTTCACCGCCGAGAGAAGAACGCGGTGAAAAGCCTTGGGAACGAGGTTGGCAAAATATTCGAGTAAATTGTGTCCTCTCTGATTTCTTTTAACGAATATACAAACGGCTTCCTCAAAGTTCAGACTTTTGGTGATGACACTTCCTTTTAACAGTACAGGGCTGAATGACAAAACATCATCCACCATCGTGCGCGAGCTGTTGGTCAGGGGTGGCTAGTAAACGATTAAATCTGATTGGTTCCGGCACAACATGTTGGATGAGAAAGTTTGATCTTGATCAAAAATGGTGAAATCATTTCATTAAACACAGTGTTGAGTGAAGTTCCAGCCGCGCCAAAAAATAGCTGTAATTAGTTTCCTCCTTTAGCGGGTCAAAATTCGGAATTGATTCCATACACTATATTTGCTCGATCATATTGATCACAATTGCACTTATGACAAAATAAACCGGAAGGAATATCAATGTTTGTTGTGGGGGAACAACTATAATAGCACTGTTTCTAAGGTAGTTAAAATTAAGATATTTACCTTGCTTTGACCATACAATGGAGTCTTGATTGAATCCGTTTGAATTAACCTGCGTAAAAACTGCTTAGACCTGCCATGACCCCATCAATATCTCTGCTAAACGATATAGAAATTTTCATTTAAGAATTAACGTGACGTTTCACCCAGAACGGGGTTCTTGTATTACAGATATTCTTAGAATCACCTGACGATCTTCATCCGACCTGACCCTTCGAGGAAACGATTCAGACATGCTTTTCAAGGGTATCAGTTTTCTTACATTATTAGAAATTAATTGTTTCGGTCAGCTGAATATAAGTATTAGTTGTAAAGAAAGTGGTGAGTTTTTTATGTGTTGTGGGTAAAATCGGTCTCGACCATTCATCTCTTGGTTTTAACGAGTAAAAGCAGGCTTAACCTCGTCTAAAACGGGTGGGATATACTTTGATGCTATGGGCTAACAAGACCACCTATGCCATCATTATCACCATCTCATCTATCAAGGTAAAAACAGTTCAACCTGCTGAGAGAGTTTTGCCTTCGACAATAAAGTGTCTCTTTTTCCAGTTACCCTACTCTCTTGTTACAGGGCAAGTGTTAGTCTGTCATTTAACCGTCTCGTTATTTGTGGTTTGGTTTGTTGTATGTAATACCCCCAGTTGGGATCGTATAAATTTTTACTGATTGGTGACGTTCATTTATGGAGGTGGTAAATTTTGAACCATTAAAACTTGTTCAGTTGTTCGGACTTTCCAGTTTAGTATTGGGGTGAGAACTTCGTAAGCAATCGAATCACACGTTTAAGCTGTGAGGTCATTCGACCCTTCTTTAACCTGGCCATTATCGCTTCTTTGATATTAAAACATCCTCTGTTAGAGCCTAAATATCTTAATTGATATTGTCCTCGGTCATAACACTAGTAATTACAATTCATACGAGCAGCACTTTCTCGTCACAATTGCTAGTCATTGATTCGAGTCGTACCTGAGGTGCAGGGGAAAATCAGTTTAGAAGTCATCACACACTGAGAGATTAACTAAATTGCCTGCTCACCGCTTGATAAAAATGGTAAGTATTCATTAAAATTTTTTCTTAAGTTTGACCTGGCTCAAATTTGCTACAGAAAACTCACATGATATGTTACATTTATGTGCACTATCGTCACTAAAACGTCGCCTTCGGAATGCCTTTCACTGTACGGGTCACTGTCGTCGATCAAGATCACTACCCTTCAGGGTGCCGATGCAATCAGCATCACGACCGCGATTATGAAGCCACGTCACGCAATGCTTCTGAAAGTTTCATTCAGTTTGCCATGAGGCGGGTATTTTACTCCTGAACACAGACTGAAAAATCCACAGATTATATTGAAGGCAAGAAATGTGAAAAAAAAAAAAATGACGGGTTTCGCCTGAGAGATCGGTGACTGAGCCGTATTTGATTTTGTACAAAGGTCATCTGCGTCAGCTGGGCAGACCAAATTAGGAATATATTATCTTTTTCAGCCGAGATTGTGGGTTCTAAGCGGCAGTTTCTTCTGAAGCCACCAACAATGCAAAATGCAAACCTCTTCGTGTTCTTTATACCATTGATAACAACTTATTTTAGTGATAAAGGGTTTGGCATTTCACAACACATCATCAAATTATCAGTGACAGTTTCTCAAGCTTCAGTTTTCTCTACTGGTACCCATTAAGCTTTCCATTTTATTCCCAACTCAGTGGTGTATTTAGATTATGAAGGCGTTTGATTGTCAACTCGTTAACAGTGTGGATGCCATTTTAATATTTTTGGTTAGTTGGTAGGAATACTGCCAGTTGTCTTTGATGGCATTTGATAACGAAGATGAATTTCGATTGTGTTATAAACAAATGTACTTTAGGTAAAACTAAAAAGATAAGTTGAGGGGAGTTCAACTGCAGACCGCTTCCACACGCAAATATTAGGGTTAAATCCTGAGCCTGCCTGCGTGAAAGTATAATTTCATGATTTTCTTGTTGTGGTAGGGAAAGCACTGGACTTTGCCGCACTTTGAGTACTTCCCAAAAAGTTCCACATTTAAATGGCAGGCTCATACTTCCCCGGATTTAATTTAGTGTAAATCTATGCGTGCGACGTGTTACTGCATAGCCTTTCACTAAGAAAAACAAGGTGTCATTTCATCATCGAAACAACCATAAAAGCTCTATTACCCCCCTCCCCCCAACCACGTCTCTGTGCGCCCTACTCCCTCCCTCCTCTCCGCCTGTAGGACATAAGATTTTATCCTGCATGAAGCTTCCCATTTTTATATTTTATTCCCAACTGGTGTATTGTTTATCAAGTCTTGGAAAAAATGTATACAGTAAGTTGGTCGACCTTCGTGAGCTATTATAGGGTTCGCGTAATGGTGTGAGCACTCGGCCTTCACCAATGTATTATATCCCGGGTTCAATTCCAGGACTTGGCGTCACAGATGGACTGAGTTTGTTGGTTCTCTGAATGAATAAAACACTTGTATTTTAATACGGTAGTTCCATAAGTTATACAACGTGTTTACATGAAAGCCGTGTAAAGATATAAGCGATACAGTGTCTCCTATTATACATATATATAATAGTTCAGCGCATGGATAAAAAGATAAAAAGATAAAAAGAAATGAGGCCCCATTAGGGGGGGGGGGGTCTTAATATCCCTGTAATTTTTTGACCAAATATCCCGTATCCCATAAATTCCGGTTACAAATATCCCGGAAATTAAAGTATCGGTCATTTTTCATATGTTACTTTCTACGATATATTTTATAATATTCGTTCACTGGCATTAAAACGTAAACTGGAAAAGTATCGTTTTCAAGTAGCTTATTGTGACAGTTGTTTAAACTGCTCTCATTCAAAATGTCGAAACTCGGCCTCGGGCACATTTCGCTTGTTCTGCAGTTTTATTTTGAAGTAAAAAATTCCGAGCTCCTTCGTTCGCTCCACAAGGCCGGATAACACTTTTAAACTTTCAACAAGTTTATCCTTTTGTTGCTCTTCAAGTTTTGTCTGAAAGGACCAGTTTACCCTATACCCTCAATCAGACAATAAACAACAACTTTTCACTGGTAAATAGGATACTGGCTGCTGCACAAGATTAGGGCCCCACACGGATATAGCCCGGCTTCTGGCGAGCAACAGACCCAGTTTATTGATTGTAACGTCAGACATGATACATGAAGCATGCTTGTAACAGCTGCATGATAAACTAACGTGCCTGCCGCCCGTCAGGAAAAACCCCCTTTCTCGTTTTGGAGGAAACCTGTTCCCACCCGAATGCAAAGCCAGGCACTTAACAACGACCTTGAGGGAGAAAGGTCTATCGAAATTACATAAAGATGAAATCGGAATGAGAAAGTACATTAGTAAATAAAATTAAACAAGAACCCGAAGGCTGCAGCGATGCCAGTGTAGAATGATTCCCCTCAGCAAAATCCCGCCAGCACATGCTTTCAACTCTGATGTTGCCAAGGCAACTGTCAAAACTTCGGTGAACCGTGAAAACGTTAATTTGCTGCTATTCTTTCGAACCGCAGCAAATAGCAATTTGGAGACTGGTTTGTCGCAATACACGCCGTAACGTCATGAATGACTTACAGAGGTCTCGCCTCAATCAGGTGGCGCTGCCTCGATCGAGTGCTGGCGCGCTATTTTTAGTACTTCATGTTACCCCCACATAGTGCCCATGATGAACCGATGACTGGTCAAGAAAATCAAAAACGGTTTGTTTTACACTTATATATTTTTCATTTATATCTAATCATCAACAAAAATACAGAAAAGGGCATGTATTTAGTAATCCAAGAACGTTTCTCATCAAACATCTGATATGTTACAATTTTTTGCGAATATCCCGTATCCCTGAAACCTGTATCCCAATAACTTTTTCCTGAAATATCCCGTATCCCGGTAATTTTTTCCGCGAATATCCCGTATCCCGAAAACCCCTAATAGGGCCTCAGAAATGAGATAAACAAGTTTATTTGATACAACAAATTAAGTATCAAGTGACGGGCTGATGGTGTTTGATAACTTTTTCTTAAAAATGGCTTTAGATTCCAAAGTCTTTAAATTCAGAGGTAGAGAATGCTTAAGTCTCTGTTGCTCCCCTGTAGGAAAACAAACCTTTGTAGCATTGAGTTTTCGGAATATAAGTCATTTCTATATTTAAATTTTATTTTTTTAAGGCGAGATTTATTGGAGTTTCCGTCACTGCTGATCGGGAACAGATCGTTGAGATATTTAGGCACATTTTTGTGAGCAGTGTCAAACATAAGAAGGCAAAGCCGTTTTCCCCTTCTTAGGGCCAGATTATCCCACCAGGTAGCCCAGGCTGTGCAAGCGACCGTTTGAAAACAGTAGTTGTGAGGCAGCGATTTCGGCACAAATAATCTCGATAAGAATAACAATAAAATGGTCTCCAGACTTCAAACATGTCTTGGGGTAACCATTTCTAATGTCTGAAACACAATTTCGGGGTTATTTGACATATCTGACCTAGCTACTGACATGGGCTTCACTATAAAATGACAAGGTAGGAGACGTTATTTGGAAGCAACCCTCGAATCTGGACCAAAATTGCGAATAAAATCCCTCGAACGATGAATTCTCTTGCACAGAGCTACACTAGGATAATCGTACCTTCAATAAGTGTCAACTTATCCGAGCCAAACTCTTTTCCATAGTCGCTAGCCATCCTCAAAAGCCCACATCGCCCAGCTTTCAGCGCCATGTCATCCCTGAAGAAAACGGTTGCGCAGTACACGCGCCCGGAACACTGGGAACGAGAGCAAACAATCGATTTGCTCCCGTTCCCAGTTGGGCCGAGCGAGTAGAACTGACTTCTACTTTTCTCAACGATTGCGGCAACGAAAAAATGGAGAGAAATGTGTGCAATTTTTCGCGCGAGATTGCGAGACAAGTTGCACGAAAAATTGCCTAGTACACTAGGCAACAGCGCCTTAACGCACATTTTCTGAACGTGCTCATTCCATTTGAGGTTTCCATCTAGGTGTATTCCCAGGTATTTCGTTCCCTAAACTCTGTTGATCTGTTTATCACCAATGGTGATGGGGATAGTTATCCCCCGGTCGAACAGCCGAAAGTTTGTTCCAAAGAACATAAATTCAGTTTTACTAACGTTTTAATAGGCGTGGCTTGTTAGCCAGCAACCAGTTTTAATATTGCGGATTCAGTCAGGATTTAAAAGTCCTGACTGAATCCGCAATATTAAAAACGTAACGTATTAAAAAAGTAACTAGTGATGTACCACGAGGTTTTAGTTCAATATTGCGTGCCCTGTTATTTTTCATATATTAACGATCTCAGCCCTGAGTGCTTGCAATACACAAAACCGCACATGTACGCTGATGACACAATATTGAGTGATGTACGCTGATGACACAATATGACTTTCAGTCAAAATTGAAATTTTGACTGAACCTCATAACATTGTACCACTTCGATTGTGCTAAAGATGCGTTCATGGCGATTCTTAGCTCCTTAGAAAGTTACTCGTGATCAAAATCGTTAATTGCGTGGTCATAGCGAGGAAAAATATGCTCAACTTTGTAATTTTCCACAAGCGCTTAGAATTATCGCACAGTCTTCGTTTTCACATGATTTGAGACGCTGTACTTTGCAAATTACGAAAGCAGAACGATAACTGTCGGTTTTACAGGCGTTCCCTCCCTCGCCCGTCCCAAGCTCCCTCCATTTTTCGTCGCTTGATTTCCGCCTCGCTCTGCCTGTACCATCGCGCCCTGTTTACCAACTGAACGCCTGGAACAGGCTAATGTTTATTATACAATATACCAGTAACTAAAGAAATATGTGTTATTGACCAAGCGTGAGATCAAGATGTCTGGATTTTGGCCAAGTTCTTTTATTCCGTTTTTATGGACCGAGACGAGGTCGAGGTCCATAAAAACGCAAAAAAAAGAACGAGGCCAATATCCAGCCTTATTACACGACTCAGGTAGTCAGAGGGCCAATAACTAAAATCAACCAATCAAAATGCTCTATTGCCGGTCCAATATTCTCTAAGTATTGGACCGGGCATTGTCCCGAATGTCGCGAATGAGCTTTGAAAACCTTCAAAGCTTTCTTCAGTCGTATAATAAATCTCTTATTAACCAAGCTCGCTCGGGACCGTACTGGGAGAATATCGGCACACGGTCTTTCTTGTACGGACCTCGCTAAGCTCGGTCCGTACTGTCAAGACCTCGGGCCGATATTCTCCCAGTACGGCCCTCGCACTTGATTAATAAGATATATATCTTGACCGAAAAAGCTTGGTCAATAAAGGATTTATTATATGGCTTTCGGGGAAATTTTTCGCGCGGGACACGGCGGGTGGTCCCGAGCGGGCAAGATAGCTCCATCTTGCCCGGTCGGGTAGCCAATCACAGCGCACGATTTGGTTCATCTTGCCCGCTCACGGAGCTAGCCATATAATAAAAGAAATTAAAGCCTGCTTTTCATGAATGCCATGTCAGATTTGTCTCCACGTACTCTAGTTTTGAGTTCTCAACGACCCAGGCCGCGGAGCTAATGGCCATGAGCTTAAAACTAGGTCAAAACCTAGACATAGTCTTTCAGACGAACTATTCCGTCGGTGAAGTAATAGTTCAACAACAATAAGAGTTATATCTTATCTGGCCCGCAGATAGCAAAGGCTAACCTAGGCGGGCCAGTAAGTATATAGATAGTCTAATTGCTGCGGAGCGAGTGTAGCGAGCGAGCAGCAACATAAACAGGATTTAAGAAGAATATATAGAAGGGAGTATGAATTCTCTAATTCATCATTTTTTACCAGAATGCATTGCATTTAACCAGAGTGCACTGCGCCACTTTCTACCAGAATGCATTGCGCCACGAACAAGATCGAACAACACGAGGTTGTGACACCGCTCTGCTGGGGTCCTTTTTCGCGTGGATTGCAATTGAGAAACGTTAGTGGTTATGGTTTGCTCTGATTTACCTGTAAAGCGATGTGAAGGAGATCGTGCTTGGCTTTCACAACCCTTGCTGTTGTCCTTAATGCAGTATTTGAAGAGGAAGGAACCTCTGCCAACCGCCTCGACTTTTCCTGTTGAGCATGCGTTAAATTCAAAGGTAACCGAGCGTCAGTCAAGCGTGACCAGTATCTGCCAAACTGTAATAAACATTACACATTTTTGCGAAAATCTCTGAAAGACACGCCGTAACTGAAAAAAAATATATATATTTCCTCACACGCTCAAGATAGTTTACACTTTTCAAATGCCGTATGTTTATGTATAAAACAAAATTTCGTCGCTTTCTGCTTTCGCCGTGACGGAGGAAATACCCACGTGAACTCACAATAATCACGAGAGCAAAGGTCATAACTGCCATGCCGATGTAAATTCAAAAATACTGATCACGCGCGAATGATCATGCGCAAACAACGAAAAACCGGTTTGACTACTCGAAACTGGTCTGACTCATCCAGACAGTTGGATGAGCGGCAAATCAAAGAAAGTCGAGGCGGTTGGCAGAGGTTCCTTCCTCTTCCGGACTTATCTAGGAAGATCGAAGGGCCTCTGCTCGCAGAGTAGTAGCAGTCTCGCGAATTCTTAAATGAAGAGAAATCGTCGGTGCTTAAGCTTGTAGAATAATTCAAACAAACGAGAACCGTAGAACACGCAAATTTCATACCTGCTGCCATCTATTTCCCTTCAAACATGAATTTAAGCTAAAGCTTCAGCATTTTCACACATCGCGATGGACGCGTCCTCGTCAGAGACTGTCAACATTCGATTCTAGAGACATGTGCGTACCAGTTCAGAATTTATAAGTCAGCTTTCTGCTCCTACAATTTCCACATCTTTGTTTTTTTGGATTTGGTAACGGGGAGGTTGATGTGTATCGTTTTATGTCCAAACATAGTTGAGATCGCTATGTGCTTTTTGTCACGATCACCAGCGATGCGTCATCATATATGATTTTGCTGCATTCAAGGACAGATATTAAGTTTATACGTTTCTGTCGTTGTTTCTTCTTGCAGACAATTTGGAAATGAGAACCGTAGAACACGAGAATTTCATATCGGCTGCGATCTATTTATTTCCATCCAAACAAATTTCGTATCTCCATTTGGATGGAAATGAATAGATCGTAGCAGATATGACATTAACGTGTTCTACGGTTCTCGTTTGTTTGAATTATTCTACAAGCTTAAGTACCGACGATTTCTCTTCATTTAAGAATTCGACCAAGGGGCGAGTCTGCTACGAAATAACACAATAAGTTTTAAATTAAGATGTCACAATTAATCGTCCAGATTTACAAATTTTCAAATACTGCATTAAGGACAACAGCAAGGGTTGTGAAAGCCAAGCACGATCTCCTTCACGTCGCTTTACAGGTAAATCAGAGCAAACCATAACCACTAACGTTTCTCAACTGCAATCCACGCGAAAAAGGACGCCAGTGAACGGTGTCACAACCTCGTGTTGTTCGTGGCGCAATGCATTCTGGTAAAAAGTGATGAATTCGAGAATTCGTACTCCCTTCTATATATTCTCCTTAAATCCTGTTTATGTTGCTGCTCGCTCCGCAGCGAGCATTACTCCGCAGCATTACTATCTTTTATATACACAAGTTGTATTATAAATTGGAAGATATAATGATACTAGAATGATATAGTGAATATCATTTTAAAATTACTAAAGTTAAGAGCGAGGGAGAACAATAACAACAACCTTTGTTGTACTCCGATGGAAACTTTGCGTACAGTCTTTTATTATTGAATTTCATTAAATCTACCGTCCTCCGCAAATTAGCTTGAAGCTGGTCGGGGCGGGAACGGGTTATTCGGGACAAAGTTTTGAACACCTATAGCTGTAAATACAGAAAAAAAAAGGGAATGATTGTAGGAACAGTAAGAATATATAGAAAAAATATAGAAAAACAGAAAATTGGTAGCAACTTGCCTGTGTAGTGATCAGTTAACAATTAGAGAAGTTATGATAGTTTAGAGAAAAGCTTTATAAGATGGGGCACTTCAACATAGTCATCTTCAGACTGCAGGAAATCAAGCAGTAAATCCTTTATTTTGTTTCGAAAATCAAATCGGTTGAGCGATTTTACAGAGTAAGGAATCGAGTTCCAGATCTGAATTCCAATTTATGTGAAAGAGCTAGGCATTTTGTCTGTTCTAGAAAACTTAGTTTATTCGAGATAGATCTTGTTCTATAATTATGAATCGGATCTGTTTTAGTAAATTGATT
>BLFK01000990.1:63009-81589 GCA_014634185.1 Astreopora myriophthalma | reverse complement strand
AGTAGGGGAGAAAGCGTTTACGGCATCTGAAGTGTGGACTGTAGAGGCAACCTCTAATCGACACGCACAGCGATTAACACTTCCTTTATTGTGTTTTAGCTCACTATTCATGGCATATTGATGTTTACTACTGCTGCCTCCTTCGTACAGACCGCATTTACACAGATGAAGATTCCACACGATGCTGAATCATTTGAAGGGTATCTCAAGCAACTCGGAAGAAAACCTGGGCCAATGGGTTACTTCAATTCATTCTACATGGCCTTTACTCCTGAGGAGGCGAGTAAATTCCCCAATCTAGTGTCCCTGCACTCTCGGATGAGGAGAATCAAGACCCAGAACGGTACCTTACCTGATGAGTCCGTTATTCTCGGGAAAGATGCACTAAACAACACGCAGATGCAGAATACCACGCACATGCGCACCAAGCGGGATTCCCAGTCTTATCCTGTCCAATCAAGTAACGGGGCGTGTTCAACAACCATAGGAGGTCTAAAGAGGCTATGCGAAGTTTGCCCCGCTGAGACAGATCTGGGTCCAGACAGGATCCCTCAATTCATCAACGAAGTATTGTGTGATGAACCAGAAGGAGAATGTGGCATGGGAGACGTTAGTGGAAAATGTCAGACTGCGACTATACAGCAGGATTTTCTAATTTTGCAAGGATCAAACGACTGGTCAGTTTATTCACAGGAAATCCGAGTTTGCTGTGAGTGTGGTTTAATCTAATAATGAGTCGCTGGTGAGTCAATTGGATCATCATGTAGCCTCCACTTTTTCTTTGAGACTTTTTGTCATGCGTACTATCCACCTCAGACGTCCGTGGACAAGGGATTTTTTTCAGCCCACTTCACGGACCTTTGGTTTCAGTCTGCGATTAAAAAGTTGTGGTCACGTTATAACATTTTTTGCTGCTCTGAGGTTTCTAAGATACTGATCACGTGACGCCATTTTTGTTGTTCCCACGGCCGCTAAAAAAAGTGGACTGGCTCCAAAAAATAAGATATATGGTCTCCACCGTTTTGCACAATTGTGTTTATAATGCCCCTTCTAATGTCTTCAGACAAGGCTTTTCCTGGGATATTGCTTTGACCTGTCTTTGTTTTCAACATCTCTTCAACTCGTGGTTTTCTCTTTAGCGGCCGCTGGCGGGAACAACTAAAATGGCATTGCGTGGTCAGTTTTTGCAAACTGCAGAGCCGTAAAAATGTTATTACGTGACCAGAATTTTTGAAGCGCAGACTGAAACCAACGGTCCGTGAAGCGGGCCGAAGAAAGGCCTTATCCACCACGGACGTCTGAGATGGATGGTAGCATGATGACGAAAGTGGATGCAGCCTGAAACAACTCAAGGATCAACCTTGTAAAGAAAGCCTGAGTGAGCGATTGCGTGTAGTTTCTTGCATAATTAGTATATGGTATCAACGAGTTTGGTGATACGACGTGAAATTTAGACGGCAGGTATATTTTGCAGGTTGCAGGTTGAAAGTAATTACCGCTGATCGTAGACTTACCGTGACTGTTACATAACCCTGTTTACAATCTCGCAACGATATGTCTTTAGCAAAATGCCGCCAACCGGCGAAAATCGATGAAGGGCGAGTATATTCGCAGGCCTTTTCAGCCTGCAGTAAGAGATTTTTTAAGAAACATCTGCTGAAATATCTGCTGAATTTGGTTTCTTCCTCGTGAGTACCAAAATGAAAGCACACCACGATCTTGTCAGTGTAGTCATAGCTAGTATTTCCAGCCGTAAAGCTTAATCCTCATAGTTTTCATTTCTCTATTTATTTGTAATTTTTTTTTTAATTTTCTTTTCTTTGCACTGTTCACATAGAATAGATAGAAAATTAACGAAATTAAGATGTGCGCAGTGACCAAAGTAGCAGATGCTTCCGAGTTGGTCACTGCCACGTTAAACTAACTGGCATAGACAATAAGCGTGATGAAAATAGATTTTATCCAGAGTAAAGGTGCTAAAGTAAACAAGTATCTTGGTGGATACATGAATCAAATGGACAATAGAAAAAAAAGGCTAAAGTAAACTAAATCAATGTATTCTAGGAAACAGATTGCGAATTGAGCAGATATAGCTTGTATTGTTTGGAAAAGGGGTAATAATATAGTTTTTTTAGATGCAGTGGGATAGTCTCCCAGATTTTTGATGCAATGAAAGTAAAAGTAGAGGCTCCATAATTATTATGTATAAGTGGCCTACGGAAGTTAAGGTTAGAGACAAATCTAGTGTAATGGCTATGGAAGTCAGAAGCTAGAGGTAAAGTTCCAGAAAAAATTGTTGGGATGCCTGTTGGATTGTTTATGATTTTATGTGCAAAGAGTGCTACTTTTAGCAAAAAATATAGGAATTATTACCAAATTGAGACATTATGTAAATCTGCATACCCTGAAACAATTGTATTACTCTTTTATCTATCCCTATTTGACGTATGCTATCACTAGTTGGGGAAGTACTTGCAAAACTAGGCTAAATAAAATCAGAACTAAGCAAAATAAATGCATTCGTTCAATTTTTTTTGCACACAGTAGAGAGAATGCCACGCCTTACTACAACTTACTGGATATCCTAAAACTTGATAATATTTTCAAACTAAGGCAATGTTGTTGAGGGAAGACCTAAGCCAAACCTGGAACCCATGGAAATATCAGTTTCATATTAAGCTTGCTTCCAAAGCAAAAGAAAGAAGAAAAAAAAAACGGCACATTCCAAGGAATTCATTTTCCGTAATACGATCAATTGGCATTCAGTATTTGACTCAACTTGCCGGCAGGGTTGCTTACTTGGAGCTCATGTGATGGAAATTCTGAGTTGACAAATGCATCTAAAAAGTATTTTAAAAAGATACATGACACTTAACAATGAAAATGATAACAAAATACGAAATATATATAAGCGCTCTTACCGAAGAGCTCAGTTTGTCGAATTAAAAACGCGCACTACCGTATAGCTGGTTTTCAACCAATCTCTAGGGGCAGGGATGACAATGGTGAAATGTACAACTGCTGGTGGACGAACAAAGAAAGCTAATTTGGCGGCGGTGACGTCACGTGAAAACCATCTATATACGAGTCCTCATGAGTATCTAGGTTACTCGCTGTTAAAAGTGCCAACGGTTACCCAATTTTAGGCAGCGTTTACACGTAGACGGCTATATTTTTATCCGGTTAAAAATATCTGCGTTTACACCTAAACGCTCATGGTTTACGTATCGTTTTCGACCGTTTACACGTACACGGTTAATCGACTTGAATACGCTCAGGGTAGCTAAGGAGCATGCGCATAATCGCTGAGCCTGCGATCACATTGGTCTTTGCGCGCCATTTTTGACGTAGTTGTTCCGCTAAGTTATACAAAGACGCTCTAGACATTCTAAAGTTTTCCTTCCACTCTTCTTCTACCGCTATACCGGTCAAAATATTCTCCCACCAGACACTAGTTCTTCCTGGTCGTACCCAAAAACGCCTTCGTGCTTTCTTGTTCGATCGTTTTCTTTTACAGCCGACATGGCTCGTCTCGGTTAATGCAAAAAACTTCAATATATTCTTCCGTCTTTCCAAATACAGCGAGTTGAGATGGAGTATAGCTAAATTGAGCTTAGAACACGCAGCAAGACTTGCAACTAAAGAAACAATAATTGTCCGCCATGTTGGAGTAGTACTCTTTCTATAGACTGGACGCTAGCAGTGACCTAAGCGTTTACGAAAATATCCGGCTTCGACCGTTTACACGTAAACGCATAGCCGGCGTTTTCGTAAATACTGACTTTGAAAAGCGTTTTCGAAAATAATCAGCTAAATCCATCGTTTTCGGCGTTTACGTGTAAACACTAGCATAAACGGGTAAAAAATGTGCGTTTACGAAAACAGCCGTCCACGTGTAAACGCTGCCTTAATTACATTTTTAACCTGCAGCCCCTACAACCTGCAAAATATACCTGCCGAAATTTAGATGTCACTTGTATTTTGAAAATATGTTTTCTTTATTGCAAGTGGTTGCAACCTTCCATTCATATCATAAAAAGATCGTCCGGTCGGCACGGATTTTTTACAGCTTGCTGGTTGAAAATGTCACGTGGAGAGTTCTCATTATCGTTCTCCCAAACAATTTCACTCAAGGTCTTCGGGCTGCAATACGAATAGCCACTGCTATACTATTCCTAGAAGTATCTTTATTTATGCGGGATGATACACAGGCCCCCCAGGCTCAACCGGCCTGGGTAGAAATTATAAGGATTTGTATGGGCATCCCGACAATAGACTAAAAAGGTAATTACAGGCAAAAGTTCTCAATAAAAAAGCCGCACTTTATTGTCCTGTTGATTTGCTCGCTTTCTGTGCGGTTATTTGCCTAATTTAATGCGATTTAAGCGATTTCTCAGCTTCCCCGATTGTCACTCGTACCAAATAAAGGAAAGGCTGGAAAGTAATTTTCTAGCTTACCTCACATCTCGCCGATAAAATCACACTTCTCCTAGATCAGTCACGCTCAAACTCCTGCGATGGCCACTTGGATAAATGTACTTTTCCTTGACCAAGTTTCAAGGTCCAGCTAGTAACCATTGTTGAGAAACAGCGATGGATGTCCAAACATTTAAAATCCTTCGAGCCTTGCTTACAACAAATTTGGACACGGGTAGGCTCGATATTGTGAGAGCAAACCTATGCACCAGTACCCGTAGATGCGGAAAATTGAGCAGAGCAAAACAAGACCCAGACGCGTCCTACGGATACTGGTGCATAGGTTTGCTCTCACCATATCGAGGCTCAGAAGAAATATTGTTTGATATTCGTTGATAATACCAGTTTATTTTATTTCTTATTTGTTTATTTATTGCTCTTTTTTGGCTATTTATTTATATATTTATATCTATTCATGCCTTTTTAAAGTAATAGTTATCGTAGTTTTGGCATGTTCCGGAATGTTCCAAAGTCCCCGGCAGTCATTATCAAAAGATTCGTAGTTTTATCACAGGAAAGACAGGCTACTATTTGTCTCAAATACAGGTTTTATATGGGAAAATAAAGGGTACATATGGGGCGAAGTTCAAGTCGAGAAATTTGTAAGAAATTGTGGATAAAAATCGACGAAACTTACCATATGGCCTGTGATGATTGTCCTTAATGCTCACACGGAGTTTCGGAAAATAAGGTCCACGTCACCCTCCATACAAGTAAAACGGAAAGGTAGGAGGCTGGCACCGCCATCTTAGCTTCAACCAATCTCATTCCAGCATGAATTTTTTCACGAAAATCGAATCCCATCGGTACATAAACACGCCAGGCTCGTAGAATAGGAGTTGCTCGAGACCCTGAAACCAGTCAAGCCTCTCCAGCCCGCTAAGCGAAGCCAGCAGGCCCTATGAAACTCGCACATCGATCTTTCAAATTACCGATCAGAAGCCGCGGGGCTCACAACCTGGCAATTCGAAAATGGCGGTTCAACTCGAGGCGCCTGGTGACGAGTGAAATAGTTTAGTAAAATAAGTCCCTGACTATTTTACTCGACACTAGGCGCCCCGAGTTCAACCGCCATTTTCGAATTGCCAGGTTGCAGTCGGCAGCCTGAAGTGGACTTATTAAGGACAACCATCACTGGCCATATGGTAAGTTTCGTCGATTTTTATTCACAGTTTCTTACAAATTTTTCAACTTGAAACGGTCAGGGACCATTCAACTTAGTACTGGCGATTCAGCAATCGTATTAACGTCAACATGGTCGTTGGTAAATATCTAAGAAAAGAGGTTAAATTACAAAGCGTTTACAAACATGAAATAACAGGATAACTAAAAACGAAGGAAGCATTAAAAAACCATAGAACTAGGTCAGACTCTTACCAATTGCTGGATCAGCAAGGACAGCGTGGAATAAACCGAAACTGTTGTGAGAACTTGACTTATAAAGAAACTTAGGAAAAAATTTACATACGGCAAAACTAAGTGTTAATTAAAGGTGATAACAACGAGACTTACAAGGAGAACATAAAGGACGCTGAAACGGACTAATGAACGAGTGTAAATTACAAGGGAATACTAAAGGGCTAGCAAACTATACAAGAAAAATAGGCTTTTAAAAAGACATTACACAACTTGAACTTCGCCCCACATGTGCCCTTTATTTTCCCATATAAAACCTGTATTTGACACAAATAGACAGCCTGCGTCACCTGTGGTTTTATCGACCTCCCCCCCCCAGCTTTTCAACCATGCTCTCAGGGTCTCTCTTCTTCCCTTTCCCTCCCTTGGAGCAAGAGAAGGAGGGATGAAGAGAGATCCTGGGAACGAGCTAGGTTGAGCTTTTTTTCTCGAGAAACGTGATTTCAGTACACGTAAAGACTAAGTAAAATGAGAATTTAGTAGTTAATTCACAATGGACCATCATTTTGGTTTCTATCTTTTCGAATTTTGGCAACGTGTTATACCAAAATAGATCAAGTCAGGAGGGTGATGGGCTCCTGATCAAGTCCAGTACAGACCATATTGCACCGTAGGGACAACAAACAAGGCAGTGTTTTGGATTTAATTCTTAATCGTTTATTTCCTTCCTGACGCGTGAAAAGCCGTTTTTTATTGTCCGTGAAACGATGCACGGACCGTTTTTTTTTGTTTCCCGTGAAATGTGATCGAACACTCCCTTTGCCACCCTTAGTTGTCGTATAACAATGTTCGCGTTGATGACATGCGCCTGTTGCCAGTGGATCATACATTCTTTTCGTTGTTGTACAAGCTAGTATAACTAATTCCGCTACAGGTCCTTTTTACGCGGGTGCCAAGGGCAGCCGCGGTAAAGTTTGCGTCGATTCTCCGTTTTCTTCATCGTAGACGCAAATTGCAACGCTTGTTCTGATTGGCTAGCTTTATTTCCTGGCCAGTGCTGTCCACTGTAATATCAAGCTCGTAGTCACACTCTCCTTTTGTGAAGAAGACATTGCGGCAATATATTAAGGTACTAATTTTACATCTCGCGAATTCGGTACAGTTTGGTGATAAACATTTTGGTCTTGTTTGGGTGTCGTTTAACGATGCCGCCACGGACTGGGGCAAAGTTTGTGTCGAAACACGTTGCTTCGAGTACGGATCAGTGTGATTGTATGCAATTGAATGTGTCACAAGTTTGTAATGGTGTGCAATAGTTCAAATCATCTCAATATCTGAGTGAAAAATACTGCAGTGCTGAGTCGACTAGAAGATGACTTAATTTAAACGCTCTGAACTGCGGAAATCTGTAGGAGATGGTATTTTTATTATTTGCTTTGCTTTATTAAAGTCATTGAATATATTAATACTGTGAATATAATCGAACTTATTTGAATGACTTCATTAACCAACCGGTGTCCTACTTGTTCCATTACATTTTGTAATATGGTCTTCGTTTGAGTTTGTTCATTGAATCTCTTTTTAAGCAAGTTGCGCGTGCAGTGATGTAGATTTTTTAATAGTTACAGTAGTTCTTGGGAGGAATGCAGTTGTCAATTTCATGCACGCAGAGGAATTCTATTTGCTGATCAGCTAATTTCTGTTTACATTTGCCCAGCGGTCTGAAATGGTTTTAATCGAACGAAGTTTGTTAAGTTCAGTAAAACCCGAAATATAAATTATCGGACATTGTACATTCGGGCCTGGCCGACAATTTGCGTGGTTTTGACGTTTGTTTACATTCTGTAGACAAATAACTCTTCACTAAAATTAATGTCATTCATTCGTATTACAAGTTACTTATAGTACACTTAACAAAATTACTCAATTCTGATTGGTCGAGAGCAGTACAATTAATCCCAAATAGTACTCCGTAGGAGTACCTATTAAGTTTCCATGACAACGGCGCGTAAGCACAATTTGAACGTCAACAAAAAAAATGGCCGAGAGTCGCTTCGCAATTTCCAGTGAAGACGTGCTTCAAAACTTAAAAGAAACAGCAAGCAACTACAACATGAAGAAATCTCAGAAGAAACACGACAGAGAGAAACAGAAGAAACACGAACAAACACGAACAAACACGAAGAAATCTCAGTTCGTAATTTTGTTGAATGTACTATAAATAAAAAATCGTACGACCTTCTCGTACAATTCGGGATTAATAGATACTCGTGATTTTGAAAGTTCTCAAATTGCACTCGCCTAAAGTGCAATTTTGAGAACTTTCAAAATCATTCGTACCTACTAATCCCGAATTGTACTCGAGGTCGTGCGATTTCCTATACAAATTTTTGAAAACTGTGTCGTATCATCTTCCAGAAGACAGTCAAATAAGTTTTCCAAGTTTAATAAATACAAAAAAGGTATACATGCTCAAAGTATATTTGAAGAGGTCGACTAGCAATAGAGTTATTTCAGTAGAGTTATGACTTTGAGTTAGAGTTAACGACTGCCAAAATCCTGAATTCAACATTCTGGAAAGCCAAAATTAAATGAACCGACTTGACTCTTAAATCATGGTTTAGACCTAATCACTAAACTTTAAGCTAACCTTCCAAAATCATGAATTCAGGATTTTGGAGGCTTAACTCTAACTCTATAAAAGTAACTCCATAAAAATAACTCTATGAATTTAGACTGCAAAGTTTCAGTTGCACAGATTATTTCTCATGTTTCTGTTCACATTTGCCTAGCGCGTCAGAACAAAGTTTGTCAGGAGCAACTAATCGGCTCCTGAGTTTGTACGTTCAGTAGCAACTAAGATATAACGAGTCAGGTAATGAATTTTCCTTGAATCGCATAATTGAATAAAATAAGAAAAAAAGAAATTCGTTGCAGTTTTCGTGTACAATTTGACGACAGTTGTTACGTAGACGCGAAACAATATCACTTAGCCTCGTTTTCAACTCGCAATTCCACGCTAAATACCTCGCTTCGTTAACCAATCAGAATGCAAGATTTTATTCAATTATGCGATTCTACATATAATTGGGTCGACCGTTTGCGTATTAAATAATGACGTTTGTTCATATATTCTTTACTATAACTCTTCAATGAAATGGTCATTCATTCACCGTATTACGTGTGAAAACAGTTGAAAACACCACTTAGGGCTACCTTGGTAAATATTTTCGTTGTTGATTTTGGAATCCCAAAAATCTCCAATTACCGTAAAGTAACATTGTAGTATTCTTTGCCTGGTATCTATTAGGGGTTTTATCCTCACAACACTGATTCATTTGCCTTTTTACAACAGCAACAGCGAATTCCTGCCTTCACGGTTATGCATCCGCGTCAACGCCTCTAGGCGTCTTGTGTTTACAAGGAAATCAAGCTTTATTTTTATCGTGAGACAACAAATAATACTTTTCTTCTGTAACTCGAGCCAGTCTCCCAATTTCACCGTCTAAACTGTCTGCGATTGTGTTTGATGCGATCGCACGTTCGAGTGACAAACAGCGTCTAATGTAGCAATGGTGCTTGGAATTGATTCGTTTTAGCTCGTCGCCTTTTCAAACAAATTTGCCCATGGATCCGGAACTACAGGTAGACTTGCACCTTCAATATGATTATCTCTTTAAAGTTCTTATGATCGGCGACTCAGGAGTGGGAAAATCCTGTCTTCTTCTGCGTTTCGTCGATTCCTCCCACAGAGAGACTTATGTTAACACGCTTGGCGTAGATTTCAAAATTAAAACCATCAAACTTGATGACAAAAGAATTCGCCTTCAAGTCTGGGACACAGGTAAGTTAATACTTAACCACAGCCCTTGTATATTTTGAAAGACTGTGCATGTGAACGCATGTGAGTCGACAAATGAACTCTGATATTCTTGAGTTGAAAGAGGCCAGTGTTTTTCTGAATATCATGCTTTGATTCCGGTATTTAATCGGTCCTAAATTAAGTAGTCAAATTCTTCTTAAAATAATTTTCCCAATCAATAACAAAAGATCCACATTTCGATGGGAAAACTTTCCTGGTATCTTAGTTTTCTTCATTTCCTGAGCGGAATCGAATTAGCTAAAGTCTATATTTCTGATTTCAAGAGTGGAAGTGTATGGATTTTTAATTGAACTTAAAGGGGAAAATTATATTTTTTAAAGCAATGGCACATAGGTGTTTGTTTGGCGCAAATGGACACATATCTTACACGTTTTGGATTCCTGACGTACCGTGTGCAAACGAGACGGAAAACAAGACGTAAGGAACGCCTCTAAACCTTTGTAATTCGATTCCTGGGTCGTAGGGAGCAGGGTTGGAGCGTGAGAGCGCTCGCCGTCCGCCAATGTGGCGTGGGTTCGATTCCCCGTCTTGGCGTCATATGTGTGCTTAGTTTGTTGGTTTCTCTATCCTGCTTCGAGAGATTTGTCTCCGGGTTCTCCGGTTTTCCCCTCTCCACAAAAGAAATTAACATTTAATTTGATTTGTCATATATGTGAGGTGCATTTGAAAACTGTATAGTTGAATTTGCACCATATAAATTTATATTATTATTATTATTATTATTATTATTAATACGATGATGCCGACCAAGATAGTGAGTTTTAAGCTCAGTAAATGAAAGAAATTCTAATTTTCAATCGAGTGAGATCCGCAAAAACGTTATTTTTTTTATGACAGGTACCTCTTAGATTGGGATAGGCTCTCTCAGGTACACCTCAAGGAACTATCAGTGACATAAATGAATGCATATCATTAAACTTGCTAAAATCACAAAGAGTAGACCCTATGTAGTCAAATTGTCCCCATAACCCTGACCCCAAACCTTGTGTAGTGGTTAGCATACCGAATATTCTCTGCCTCAGGGCTAGTGGTTCAATTTGAAGCCTGGCTCTACTGCTGTTTTAGTTCATGCTTGGTGTAACAACCTATGAAACTCATGGGTGGTGGAGCTAAAACAATTAAAATAACAGTTAAAATACTGAAGAAAACAAGAAAGATAATACCTACAACAAGGTAAACCAGCTGTTTTGAAACTTGAAGAGAGATGTAGCTCCACATTGTCTGATGTATAACTGAGTACCATGCAGCAAGATACTGCTGGAGTGGGGTGGGTAACCCTCTGCAGTTGCAATGGTGCAACTGCAGTGAAAACATTCCAGGCTTGAACAGGACTGACGAACCCATGATTGTAGGCCATTTGCAACAGATTATGGTCACATGACCAATAATTGGTAAAGTTACAGTTGGAGCTGTATGGTTTCTAGAAATGAAAAGATCATAGGCAGAATGCCAATTTTGAGATGAATACCACTGATGATTGAGATTTTAAGACCATTTGAAAATTTGAGAATTCCATACTTTCATATACAAACTAGAATAGTTGTTTCCCCTCCAGATAAATTTTGCGTTAAACTGCAAGGGAAAGAATTAGCAGTGGTTTGAAAACTCAGAAAAATGGAAGGATTTGAGTGAAAAATAATTGAAACATGATTGGAGGGCAGGGCATCTTCCTCCCATACAAATCCTTCTAATTTCTAACATTCATACATGTAATAACTTCTGCTCAAATGATACAAGCCTGAAAATTGACATGGTAGAATATTGTAAACTCCTTCTTTTAATTTCTGGGAAATTTTTTTTGAAACTGGTTAAATAATGGACTTTATGAAAAAGGGTTCACGTGACGAACTGTTGCAAATGGCGTTAATTGCACTGCACACTGCTCCACCAAATGAGCTGTCAAGACAACTGGGAGCTGGTCAACTGTGAGTTTGTATGATATGTAGTAACAAGTGAATTCATGATGGAGATTATTACACCACCTGTATATGACATGACATATGTTGTACTCTGGACGTGAAAAGTTGTGATTTTTATCACTGAACTGAGGTGAGCAATATAAGCATCTTTTTTTTTCAGGCTTTATTGCAACTGCTTGAGTTTCTCACTCCACTGTGGTGATCAAAAAAATTAATTACATCACAGCATTTTATATCTGCAGTACAATATATGACCTTTCATAAATATCCTCTATCATAAATAATTTCAGTTGTTTTGTGCCCCTGAAACTGGGAGAAGTTCCAGCAGTGGAAGCTCTTTCATGTGAAGTGCCTTTTTGCCTTATCACAAACTCTGGGCTTCTTCAAGCAGATGTCACTAATCTCAATGATATGTCTTGTAAATGACAACTGTGCTTTAATGGAGGTAGTTGCAAGTCAATGCAGATAATAAATTGATGACTCCGATAAACCAAAACCCTGACACCAAACTCTTAAAGATGAAGACAGCTTCAAAGATGAACAGTCTCTAAACAGAGACAAATGTTGACAACAGTCTTTTCTTTGCTGTGCAAATCTCTTGTAGGGTCAATAGACCAAATGCATTAATGGATTCTTTTGTCTACAGTGTGTTGTTTGCATGTGCAAAATTCAAAAGCATTCTTATTCTAAACTGAGCCTGGTTTGTGTAATTGGCATAAAAGAATAATAAATAGGCTTTGTTTCATCTCTTTGCCCTAATTTATGGCATACAGCATGAGAAAATTTACTCCATAAAATAATATATTTTAGTGCAGTTGACTCAGTGGAAAATGGCTGTGATTTGCAAAAACATGCAAAAGTAACTTATGAGGTTTTTGCCCAGAGATGGTGTGAAACCAGTAGTCATATCATAATTTGATGAGGAAAGATCATTGGGGAGAGTGTATAGCCTAGGTTGGAGGAGTGTTGTTGATGACATTGACTGTTCAGAAATTGAAGGTGTTTTCAAGCCTACCCTTTAGTTTTTTCAGTCTAAAGGACTGGGTGCTTTTAAAAATGTCACTTAAAAAAAAGGGGGTGTGTTCAAAGATAACAAGAATTTGGACCTTGATTTTTCACCAAGCGTGTTGATATAAATATATTTGTCTCTTTGTTGTATCCCAGCTGGCCAGGAAAGATTTAGAACAATAACATCCTCATACTACAGGGGAGCTCATGGAGTCATGATTGTCTATGACATAGCAAAGAAGGAAACTTTTAACAACCTTAACAAATGGCTTAATGAAGTGGAAACTTATGCTAATGAAGGGGTGTTGATGATACTGGTAGGAAACAAGACAGATCTTAACTCGCAGCGTCAAGTTTCAACTGAGAGTGGAGCAGAGTGGGCTGCACTTAATGACATGCCCTTTATAGAGACCAGTGCAAAAAGTTCCACAAATGTTACTGAAGCATTTACAATGCTGGCCAAGCTGGTTAATAGACATGTGAAAGATCACCATGCTGAACAAAGGGCTTTCATCTTGGGAGATAGCCTTAGAACAGGAGAGGGTAATCAAAAAGAAAAGTGTGGGTGCAGCAATTAAGACCGCAAAGTTACAGTGTATTTACAGGCACTGAAGATTAACTTTGTGTGAAATGTTCCAGGTAGTAAAGCATGCAGTTATTAAAATTAACCATTAATAGAAAACTTTGCATTTCATTACCAGTTGTTGAGAAAAGTTATGCCCCTGTTCAACTGACAGGTTGTAGAAGTTAACTTCTGTCTGGGAAATTCTGGTTGCCTCATTGTACTGGTGTTGCTGGTGTGTATGTATGCCCCTATATTTCAGTGTTCATATACTGTGTCAGTGAAAACTTCTTACCTTGTAAAGTGGGTGGTTGTTTTTTTTGAATTTTTTTTAATGAATGAAGACAGGAAAGGATAAAGCAATAAAATCAACTGCAAAATATAGGGCACATGCAACATAATGAAACTAAAATAACAAATTAATAACATGGTCATCTCACATGCCTTTCTTCAATCCGCAGACTTAACACTATAGGGTATCTGCTTGATCTTCTCTTTCCCTAGCAATCTCTTTTGTCCTCAAGTGCCCTCAACTTTCCACATGATCTTCACTGTCCCCAATGCAACATGCAAACTGGCTATTACTACTATTACTCAAATGAAGCTACAATCCTCGCGGTTATGGACGCAATTTTAGCAATTGCATAGAGAAGCCTGGAAAAATTCAGGACTTTAATGGGGTTTGAACCCGTGACCTTGCGATGCCAGTGCGATGCTCTAAACAACTGAGCTTTTGAAGTCCTGGATTTTTTTCAGGAATCTCTACGCAATTGCTAAAACTGCGAGGATGATAGCTTCATTTGATTACTTTATCTCAGTCGGTATTATGTAACGCAATTAAATTCCAACAGTATAGAAATATGCGGTTTTGAAAATGCCATACACCAAACTTGAAAACTACATTTTTAGTCCCATCACACAAACAAAAAAATCTTATTACTTTGACTTTTGACAAAACAGGCTCTTTCATTTTGTTCTTGTAGACAAATCGCCAATCAATACCACAAAAACAAAACTAATGATGGGGTCAATGACCTTCAGACCACGACGAAAAAGCTAAAGCATATATTTTACAAAATAGCATTCTGCAAAAGAAAAAATACAAAGTTTCTGGGAGTCCAAATCTTACTTGGAAGTCACACCAAATGTTGTCGCGGCAAAGGTTTCTAAAACCATAGGGTTAGTTTACAAAACCAAATTTTTCTTGCCCTCTAAATCTCTTCTTACACTATTATGCCCTTATTTACCCATACCTTACCTACCGTAATCTAATCTGGGCCTCTACTTATGCCACCAACTTGTAAGGAATGTACCTACTTCAGAAACCAGCTGTTCGCAAGATTTCGAAGGCTGACTACAGGGCTCAAAGTAGACCTCTCTTCACAAGCTTGAAAGTTCTGGACACAATTTATTATTTTATTTATTATTTTTCGATGAGAAAACATACGTTCTGAATTCAAAAACTCTGTCCAAATAGAAAAGCTGTGACAAGTATCGCGCTGTTATAAGCAAATTCAATCGCAAGGTTCAGTGTTTGTATTTAGAGAGGTTTTCTCCCGGTAAATTCGACCTGTTAAAGGGAAATCTTATAAGCTGGGCTACTATCACGAAGAAACAGCCCCCAAAAAACATTCCGCTAAAGAAAAAAAATGCGCTTAAGAAACTCTCATACAGTCCCGTTTCTCATAAATCGAAGGCATAAAGGGAGCTCCGAAACGAGACATTTTTTGTTGTCGTTATTCGACGACCTCGAGCTTCATGCATGATTGGTCACGCCACTCAATTTTGTGCCAATCACAAGTGCCGTTATATGAAAAACACATTACAGTAATTTAGGCAGCGTTTACACGAACGCGGTTTCATTTGTAACCGTATCGCTTTCGATGCGGTTACGCCTTCCGTTTACACGACACCGATCGAAACCGTTGCCGAAACCGGGTCGATTTGAAACCGCTGCCAAAAGTGGAGCGTTTTCAAAACGATACGGTTTCATCTGTCGTGTAAACGGCGAAACCGCATCGATTTGAGTACGGTTACCATTTTGGCGCGAAATTTGCATTGTTCGATTCAAAATGGTGGATTCTTTCTTTAATCGTACCCACATCGCTTTGGTCTGTGATGACCTCAGCATGACGTAAAGAGTACGAAATCGGTTCCGTGTAAACACTTGCAAACCGCATCGATTTCGATGCGCTTTCGAAGTCGTGAAACCGTATCGATGTGTAACCGCGTTCGTGTAAACGCAGCCTTAGGCATTAGGTTCGGCACATGACAAGAGCGCCGTATGAATCAGCTGCCGCTCCAACGTCGCATAATGCGACAGACCCTGCCGAATTTAATGTCGTTTGCCGCTCCAAATCTAACCTGCCGAACCAAACTGATTCAGACGCCGCTCTTTTGCCGTACTTAAATTCCTTAATTAGGTTCGGCACATGAGTGGAGCGGCGTCTGAACCGGGCCTTAGTTCGTTATCACTATATTATCTTGAGCTAGATTCACTTGTTACCCGTTTGTATTGTATCGTTTCGTTACGAATTTTCTTTCGCTATGTGGCAAACGAACTTAAAAAAAAAAAAAACAAAAACCGCAGCGTCACACGTCCCCAGTAGAGAGTGGCTGCGCACTGGCATATTTACCAGGCACACATTAATACATGCGTAAATTTTCACACGGAATGACATAACACTGGATTTTAGTGAATTTTGAAAATGGAACACGCCGATCCCAACAGACTTTCCCATCCGGGCGTATTTGCTCACCATTTGAACAAACCGACGACCAAACGGTTTCCGCTTGCAAATGATAAACAACCGATCCACTCTTTCCGCTAGATGCACAGCAGCTTCTTACCCGAGTCCATGACAAGATTTCGGATATACAGCCCTAAGCGAAGCCTTCGGAGGTACCGAGGCCAGATTCCCGGGGGGTGTTGTGTGATTCTTTCTTTTTCACTTGCCTCTCGTTACCCCACGGAAGTCCCCATCCGTAAGACAACTGAACCACATCGACAAACTTTTAGGACCTTTAAGTATTTAAGTATGTCACCGCAAACAGGTCACAGTTTCAGGGCCTTAGCAAGGGGAGGGGCCAGTTACTACTTAAAAACCTTCGTGCCCCCTAGTTTCTCAAGGCTCGCTACGGCCCCGAGTTTGCCTTGCTGCAACTTGACTGTCGGTGATTAGCTGAGTAATGTCATTCATTGGCCGAAGCTTAGCAGAATACTGAATTGTTAGAAACTGATGTGCCAGAGCTCAGTGAAATTCGTGTTCCACTGCCAGTCCCATTGGTGGACAACACAATCGGTACACAGAGTGAGAAAAAAAAAATACTTTTTTTCAAATCTCAGCATTATGTCCTGCCCAAACGTTGCCAAGTAAACAGCTCACATTCCTTACTTTTTTCCAGTCAACACGACAGGGCCTGAAGAATTGCCTTCAATGGATACTGAAATCGGTAGAAAATTATGTACACTGAACACCAAATTTATTAAACAGTATTATTATACTTAAGCAAAAATCACAAGTTCCTCAGTCTTTAAGGGGTTAAATTGACACCATAGTAAAAGAGTGTTAAGAAAAAAATGTAAGAAGTTCAAGGTGACTTATACCACGATTTCAAATAAACCCTTACTCCTTCAGATGAAGATTACAGAATTGCAAGGCTGGAGAAGCTTAAAAGGAGAGTTCAGAAGATAACCACATGCTGTGGGATTTGCATGCATGTTAATCGGCTGACTTGGTGCCATGACAACTCGTATGCTTTGTTTACTGTCAAGCTAGGCTTGAAGCTAATCAAGGCTTTCAACGACTTTGGCCAAAATTTATTTATATCCTTCGAATTGCTTCATCTTCCAACTGTTTCAACTGAAACTCAAGCAAACCTCACAGAATACATTGCCTGGCTGCATAAGTCATTGAACCTCAAAACTTGAAACACCAGGCCCGTCGTCGAAAAGGTGGATGACGCATTACTCTGGACCGAGTTGTTCGAAGCAGGGTTAGCGCTAACCCTTGGTTAAGTCCGATTAAATCCTATTGGTTGTCATGGTATTTATCCCTGCTTGGAACAACTCGGCTCCGAGGCTGGAGTTTTGAATCTTGTGCTTTTCCTTCGGGTCGCGAGGGAAGAAACAGGCGTGCTGAGGGCTGGAAACCAGTAAGGGCAACAGCAGGACACCAATTTCTTCACTCAGCACTGAGTCGATGTAACAAAACTATGTAGTTGCTGTTTCATCGGTTGAAAGGTAATTTTAACTGTATTTAATGACTGTAGTTCTTGACTTAGAGATTTTTTTCTGGCAAGACGGTCCGTGATTCGTTCGATCACATTATGGTTTTTCCTTCGATTAGATTTTTTTCAACAATGACCAATTTGTCCTGTTCGAAGCCCTATTTTAGGACACTGTGAATAAAAACCATTGATTCGTGCCCCAATCTCTTAATGATTAATATTTACATTAACGCAATTAGAAATTCCAACTCAACACTTTTCGCACTTTCTTCTTGTTTGGCTTCTTGTCTTTGGAGATGCTTATATTTTTAATTGGCGGCGTATCCTCATCAATGCTTTCGTTCATATCTCCGCTTGGGGATACATCTGATGATAGTAATAATAAATAAAAATTAACCACCATTAATGATGATGATGATGATGATAATTAAAACATTGCACAACAGTCCAATAATTGCTTACAAGATTAAAAAGGCTAAAAGAACGTTTGAATAGTTACATAATTATTCGATAAACCATAAAACTGTTATATAAAAAAGTATGTATAAAAATTATAGAACCTAAATTTTGGCAAGGCATCTATCTAATTCAAAGTCCGCTTCTTGAACATTACTTCTAACTACTTCTCTAATAATAATAATAATAATAATAATAATTCTAACTAAACAAAAACCCTTTATTAACCTATTCCAAGCAAATCGCTATTTACAAATTAGAAGTAAAGAAAAAACTATTTACAACTCATTTCCATTAAAAAGAGACTATTAAAAATTCTATAAAATTGCGAATTCCATGATGCAGAGATATTAAAATCATACAATCGAATTATACTAATGACGGCTAAACCAGTGTCTATAAAACGCCCCGAATTTAAAAGCACATAGACCGTGTATCTCAAATGATGATGATGATAATGATTGGCTGGTAGGAAATATGAGCGTGTATCAAGAAAATCTTTTTCAATCAAGAAGTAAAAAAACCCAGCATTTTTCTTCATTTGTCGAATATTTTTTAGAAATATTTTATAAAAGCAAGAGAGGACTTTTTTCCGTGTTGACATAGCCTCATCTAAACAGTCGAGGAGTTAGGAGAATTCGAGACAGTTATGCAAACCCTCTCGGGTTTGCATAACTGTCTCGAATTCTC
>BLFK01000990.1:56633-62992 GCA_014634185.1 Astreopora myriophthalma | reverse complement strand
CCCCCCCCCCCCCCCCCTCGTGTTTAGATGAGGCTATGTCAACACGAAAAAGTCCTCTATTGCTGAAATACAAGATATTGGTATGACGTTGGGCATCAACAAGTGTGCTGCACTGATCATGAAACGAGGCAAAGTAAGGCAGTCGGAAGGTGTCACGCTACCTGATGATACGAGAATAACATCGATAAAAGAAGCCGAAGGACACAAGTACACAAGCGCTAGAGGACGACGGGATGTTACATGAGATCAAATGAAGGATGAAATCAAGAAAGGACACTTTCGACGCGCTAGGACAGTTGCTCAATCAATATTAAATGGTGGAAATTATGAGACAGGCCATAAATACTTGGGCAGTGTCGCTTGTCAGGTATGCTGGGGGGCGGAATAATTGAATGGAAGAAAGGAACTACGGGTTTTAGGCCGCAGAACAAAGAAACTGCTAACAATTAATGGCAGTCTCCACCCACGGGATTGTGTTACGCGACTCTACGTACCAAGGAAGAAGGGATGGGCAGTTTGTGAGACAGAGTGAAGACCAAAAGAATGATATGGACTTGAAGGAAGGGAAGCTTAAGAGAGGGACAGAGGCTCTAATAGTTACTGTACAAGCTCAAGCAATACGCAGGAATTACATGAAAGCGACGATTCATAGATCCCAAGTTGACCCCAAATGTAGAATGTGCAAGCAGAACAATGAAACCATTGCCCACGTTGTAAGTGCGTGTCCAAAGCTGGCACAAAAGGAATACAAGAGATGAAATAATGTGGCTAGGTCAGAAAACTGAGTCTCAACGAGGCGAGAAATTGTATGATCATGTTGCTGAGAGTGTACTGAATGTACTTCAGTATGAACACACCACGAATGAGACCGGACTTGGTGGTCCTTGACAAAAAGGAGAACAGCTGCCAAATTATAGACCATTCCGGGTGATAGTTGAGTGGGACAAAAGGAGGATGAAAAGGTTGAAAAATACCACGATCTTGCTGGAGAACTCGGAATAACTTTTTTTTGGGGGGGGAGGGGGATTGAGGGCAAAGGTTGTACCATTGGTGATTGGGGCTCTGGGAACAGTACCACTGAGGCTGAAGGACAATCTGAAAGTACAGCAATTTCACTTATACAGAAATCAGCATTGTTGGCGTCAGCAAGAATACTGAGTAGAGTAGTAAGGCTAGAGGGGAGATGAATAAGAAGGGATGCTTGTTGGCTTCCTTTGGCAAGTTGTCGTTGCTAAGCGCCAATATATCACCAGCTAGCTTCGACATCTTAAGCTGTGCGAGTTTAAAATACAGTAAAAACCCGTGTGTAAGAGGATCCGTCAAATGCTTTTTAGAGTTTTTGATGCTGAGGATACTTTTACGTTGAGGTACCCACACTTCTCTCCAAAGTGGACTGTATAGTAAGTACTTATAAAAAAACTTACATTTTGTTTCAGCTTCGACCGCAAAATAATACGCTCTTATTATTAAAAAACATAGGGAGCCAAAGGCTAACTCGTGGATAGATCTTTTGATAGATATCTAGGGACGTTGGTGCTGCGTTTTCCGGATGAAATTTAATTCTAAAATTTAACTGGAGCTGACTACATAGTTAAGTGTCGAGGTGAATAAAGTCAAAACTAGGATTTGGAGTGAGTGAATGTAATAGCTTAGCCAGACGTAACTAAAAAAAAACGTCCGTGTTTATAAATATAGGCCCTGTATGTGTCTCCCCTTTTCGCTGGATCGTTTTTGTCCACATACGAAAACGGTATCCTGGCTATGCCCCTGGCTAGGTAGAGTGATGTAAATAAGTACAACGTTTTTGTGATGTTGATCACTTGACATTTAGGGCCTTACGAGTTTTATTTTCACCAGGATATGTTTTAAAGATATTTCTTTTCCGGGGCTTCAGATGTTGCAGGATTTTTCTGAGATACGACCTCTCGTTTGCCTGGGATTGACAGCAACGCAGTCTTGATGGTTAATTTTGTGAGAAATAGTTACTATCATGGCAAAGAAAGTAAAATTATTTGTGAAGTGTTATTTTATTTGATCACTGGAATCACAGCCATGTTCTGGATCGATTCTGTGATATGTTTGTTTTTGCGGAAGACTCGCAGTTGTGAACGACCCGTTTTCATGCCCGGATGAAAACTCCCCGAGAATACAACAGTGGACTGTTCAACCCACGCGTACGTGCGTCGGAAACGATATTATCAAGTCACGATTTGTGAAACCCTAACTCAAGTCACATTACGTTCTGTACACATGGAAAAAACTTGACCAATTTCCCAAATCGACCATAACTTAAACTTTTTCTGTAAAAAACGAATATAACAGCGGATTTCTTCTCTTGTAAAATATCACTAAATCTGCAGCAGGTTATGAATAAGCTACTAGCCCCACTCGTCCTCGTTCTTGCCGAACAAAATAGCTAATAAACGTATGGCTGGCTGGATGGCTGCTCATCCAGCTTGCAAACCTTCACAACAACTCACCCCTGCGCATGCGCGCATCCACGAGTTAAAAATAGTTATAAAAAAGGAGAACATTACCAATGTGTAGGATGTACGTAAGGCATTTTGTCTTCATTGGTTTTCATTCACGTATTTTCTCGCTTGCATCTTCGCTTCTCCCTTAGAGACCCACCTCTCAAATCCAACTCGAAATCCTAACTCGGAAGTTAGATTATCTTGTCTAACAACAAACCAAGAAAACAAAAAACCTTAGCAACAACCTAGCACAACTTGTTTTTGTGGTAAACTTACCTAAATTTTCGGGAATACTCCAGTTTTTAGACGTTTTCCTCCTACTTTTCTTCTTTGCTTCTAAAAAAAAAAGAGGTGAAAATAAAAGCTATGAGATTCTAATCTTCTTCATAAAGCAGGATTTGGCAGAGTTGTCCAAGACTGAGCTGCCATTATTCCAGCTAGGGACAGAACATACTACAACCTAGAAGAGGCACTTCCGCATATTACTATTCATAAATTAAATAAGAAACATTTATCCCCAATAGTACTGCTTCTGGTCCAGAGATGGTCAGACATTCTGACTACCATGAATGTGATGTGAAATCAAGAAGAACATTGTCTGCACCCCCCCCACCCCCCTTAAGAGGCAGGGACAGGGGAGATTTCCCGGGCATTATAGCTCCGTTTAAGTGGAAGGGTTTCAAGGCTGTGAATCGTTTTGACAGGGACTGTTTTATAAGGAATCAGGATCAAACAGATACTCAGGACCGTTAGGATAAAATTACCAGCTCTGGGACCTTTGGGTGTGACTAGCTGCATACAGAAATAAGATTACATCAGATTACAGTATCTTGTGTAGCAACGACAACAGCAGTGAGAACGCCACAAAAAAAAAAAAGGCAATAACAACAACAATGGTTATCCCGGTCCACGTGTGTCATTAATTTGACTACATTCTTTGCAATTCACTGTACAGCAACGTGGAGTTTTTGTGGACATCGCATGCGGGTTCAATTTTCATTCTCAACTTCAACACTGTTACTTTTATTCCTGTGTACTTACATTGCACAAGTTGTAATGGAGTAGTTCTGATACCGCTTATTTTGCATCAGGAAAGTTTCCATTTAACGGTAACCAGCACCTGCCACTTTTTACTGAGTTTGCTCAGTTATACGAAGGCTAGTCAAGCGGAATCACACCCAGTTTTGATGACTTAAGTCGGGTTACCCTGAGCGCCAAAATTATCAAAACCTAGAAACTAGACGAAGAGTTACCAAAATAAGGCCTTTTTCACCTTAATTTATAATGGCGCCCAGAGCAAATTTATTAATTTTGTTTCTATGGTGGAAGTGCGTATATGTGGGGAGTAAAGAAAGAGCAAAGAAATCAGGGAGGTGGTGGCATTGGTGCGAGTTTTGGGGTTAAGTTAGCTTCCAAAATACCTATCTGATCACGTCTGGTTCCCTGCACCTGGGTCAAGTGACTTAAACTATCCGAGATAACAGGAAGGATCTGACTCGCGGCATTTCCCATGATGAGGCGTCTTTCTTTCGCTTTGTCCACATGGTCACTGTGAAAGAAATCAAGAGTCAACACCAGGTAAAATGTCACATCACATTCCAAACATCAAAGTCTTTGTATGTCCTGTGGACTTGTCGAACTTCCATCGCCTTCATCACGGACGGTTAACCCTCTTACCCTTTTTGTCAATATGTATTTACGAAGCGAAAAATTAGCTCGAAGATTCCCGCTTGAGATACACCTTCGTTTTCTTTCGTGCAAATTTGTCCAAAAAAATCACTGAGTATTTACTGTTTACAAATCAGAAATGCGCATGGGTGTTTAAAAACAAGACTAGGATTTCACAGATAGTTACTGAATAAACGCTTGGCTCAAGCCTCTTTTACACCCAACCAAAAGTAATGGCATGACTCAAGCGGAAAATGTCAACTTGCTTTTTACAGTGTAAATAGGTGTGAAAAAAGGGAATGGTATCTACGCTCCATTGCTTCGACAAGGCATTACACGGCACCTGACAAAAAGTTTAAGGGTGTGACTTAAGCAGGCAACTGTAAACTTGCTCTTTCCACAGTTATAAAGAAAAAAAAAATGGGAAGGCTATCTGCGCTTCATAAAGTTAAGTAGAACGGTGTACGCGTCATTATTTCTAAAACTAATAGTTCAATTGAATGTGCGACATAACAACTTTTCCAGTAATTTATCTGGACGTGTCACTGCCACTACCACGCTGTTAAATAAACAGCAATACTCTAAATGTTATTTGACAAATGGCTTTTTTTTCCACTGCAACGATTTCACTCAGAAGGCAGTATCCCACTGATTAATGACCACGACTTGCGCCATAGCCACTGGGATGCCTCATGATGACAGTAAAACGATGTCACCTCTGTGGCATTAGGTTATAAAAGACAACAAACCTGGCAGGTGAAGCCGTTAAAGGATCACTCTTTAGCTTCCCTTTCCTTTCCCATTGTTTTTCATTTTCACTCTCTGCTGTCACAACTTCTCTTGGACTGCTTGAACTTGCATGTTGTGATATAACAGATAAGCCAACTGGATTCTGTTTGGCTTTGGCCACCTTCAGTGGAGCCAGGTGTGCCTCTGTGGAGGGGGAGGGTGGCTTGATTTCCGCCGGTTTTGCTGGCATTGGCATGATATTATTAATTCGTAGTCTCTCTGGCATTGTCTTGGATTTTATTGGTGCAAGGGTAGAGGAAATGCAAGCCGAGGGGCGCACCATAGGTGACACTTGCTCCTGCGGAAAATCAAAGACTTAACTGGTTGGGGAATTCTATGCTAGCTGCAAATGGAATACCATGGTCCAGACCATGCAAATTAGTCAACGTGATCAGCTTCATAGTGACAACATTCCTGGGATTTTACCATTCACGCTAGAAGGGTGAAGTTTTCCGTAAAACTGCCTTCAGACGGATCATTATTCTAATAAGCCAGCAATTCCGAGTATGTCACAGTGAAATTTTGAGGCCTAGTCCAAATCCCAAATCAGTTTTGGGAGACCATTTCACTCCACATCACTATCAAAGTCAAATAAACTTCCCTTTCAATATTTTTACCGACATGACTCACCAATAAAGCGTACCTCAAAACTGAATCTGGGCAATATAGGTGGCCTTGTTGAATTGTTGTGATTGATGTCCTCAGGTGGAACAGGTGAGACTGGTACTGGGGTAAGTGCCATCTGAGGGGGGTAACGGCTGTCTTCATCACTGCTATATCCAGCAGCAGCATCACTGTCTCTATTAATGACCGGATGCAAGCGGTCTAGGCAGCAAAACAGGACAGACCTGAAAATTACACTTTGAGAGGATGCAAACGAACTATACACCAATTGGCTAAAGAACAGATAATGCTCTTTCCCACACAGACCAGGTCTTTTTTTTTTTAATTAGTGATTTTCAAGAACAAGTACTGAAAAATGTTAAATATTAATGAAACTATTAAGTAGCTTGGGAAAGCACTAGCTTGATTGTATAGACAGATACAACCACAAGAACATTAACAATGACAATAACAACAATAACATTAATCAGTTGCCTCTGACGAACAGTGTATTTATGTTGATTGAGCTAAGTTGACCGTGAGACTGGGGAAGCGCTCCAGGGGCTACAAAAAAAATCGTCATTTGAGATTCTGTTCCTTCCCACTGTCAGGCATATGTACTTTAATGGGTCGTTGTGATATGTGACTCCATGATGGTGATGATTGTTGAAAACGCACTCAACTATCCATTTCCTGTTAGAACTCACAATTTAATATGCCTCCAAAATAATCACAATAGCTCACAATAACTCAATCGATATATTAAATTCACTCTCAGACAAAAGGCATCATCAAATGAAGCTATGATCCTCGCAGTTATGAACG
>BLFK01000990.1:11633-54133 GCA_014634185.1 Astreopora myriophthalma | reverse complement strand
GCTATTTGATCCGTGCCAAGTGATGTCAGGGACATGAAGATTTTCTACTGGGGATTCTAAAGAAAAGAAATTTACAAAAAAAAAGTCAGACAGAAAATGGAAAACTTAAAGCAGTGGAAAAAAAAAAACAAGGCAAGACTGCCTTAATCCTTTACTAATTACTAATAGTTTAAATCATTTAAAACAAAACTTAAGTTTCATTTCAAGAGGCATATTATTAATTTCAAGAGGTTTATTATTAAGTTATTGCTTTTCTCAGTGCATGATTATTTTGGATAATTTTTTAATATTTTTTAATAATATTGTAAATATAATCAGATGAGTTATAATTTTATACATTGTAAACAACCTTATTAGGGACCTTAAGATCTACGATGGCGATGTCAAGGAAAATGTCACCTCAAAATATAACTTTGCACAATTTAAGTCTTTCGCACTTCTTCCACCTCGTTTGACTCTTACAATAGTAGTGAAGTATCCTAAAAATAAATTGGTACTAGCAGTCTTAGAGTGAAAACAGAGAACAAAAGATTATCTGATGCATGCACACATTGTCGTCACAACCACAAATTTGGTTGATTTCACGTCCCTGTTATGCAAAGTACCGCAAAAATATCAACTATAATGCGTGCTGCACATGCGGCACGATTATGTTCCCCCTTTTAACCAATCATATATCATTGTTTCATAGATCTTAAAGTCCCTATTGTCAATCTTAAGTTTAAGGCCTGGTTAAACCTTCCCGTTAACCCTTTAACTCCCAGTAATGTCTAATATAGATTTTACTCTGGCTATGCCAAAGGATGTTACTCAATGGAGGACATATTGGGAATTAAAGGGTTCAAAAATCGCCAGGAAAACCTCATCAATTGACCAATCAACACTCTCAAGGTTTAGGACTAGGCTTACTGAGTTATGGTTACAGTTACTAAAAACAAAAAACATGACAGTAATGAGACCTTAAGAACAGGTGTTTATGAGTGACACATGACAGCAGGAACTGAAATTGCCTCAATGCTGGGGGTGTGTTTTCACATAACTTTTGGATCAAATAACCTCTCGAAGAGTTAGGACTTGACTGCAAAGGAATGCTGGTACTAGCTGCATATGGTGCAGTCCATTACGAATATTTCGGCATAATTAGAACTGGGAGAGAAAGCAAATCATTCTAACCTGGATTTCATTTCAAGTACAACACACATATATTAATCACTGGAAGTACGTTAACTGAACTCTCACCTTTTCCCTCCGGCATACTTGTGTCCAGAGGATTGTTTGGGTCATGATCTATGAGCAGCTGGCAACAGGAAGAGTGGTGTCCCTGTTGAGCGTACTCTAGTGGTATTCTGCCATGTTTATCCTCAGCATTCTTGTCACTCCCAAGCCTCAGCAAAAGACCAACGCACTGGGCATGACCAATTGCTGAAGCCCAATGAAGAGGGCTCCTGTGAGTACAGGTTATTAACTTGTTAGACAATTCGAGGAGCTGTTACCGTTTAACCTATCAGTTTCTTGCTTTGGAGGAGGAAAAAGTAGTACAGAGCACAGCATTATAAAATTTGAGAACAAAGGTCAGTTACATGTTGTTGTACCTTGTGAAACCAAATGACATGCCATCAATTTCATCTCAAATTTCACATAAGACAGTGTACTTTAAAGTTACTAATTAAAAGTGAATAAAGTACACAGTCAGAGTACCTTCCCTCATTGTCCACTGCTTCAATGTTTGCAAATGGTACTGCTGTCAGCTCAACCAAGATGTAAGATTGTCCAGCAGCAGCTGCCAGATGAATGGGTGTTCGTCCTGAGAAATCCTTTCCATTTACTAGGTTATGGCTGTTGGAAGCCTCTAGCATTGCTTTACAAGTTGACACAAACCCGTTCTATGGAACAACATTCAATAGTGACTACATATTGCCATGTGAACTGTGTCATAAGGCCTGATCGCCCAAACGTTCCACCAAACTTAGATGAACAATATGTATGATGAACCAATACTGTTGATTCAGCCTATTTTTCTTGTTTTATGTTCAGAAAGGTGACATAAATTGAAGCATATGTATAGTGATCATTTGTTAGCTTATTAATTCCATATCCTCATTACATATGAAGCAAACACACATGCAATGTTAGGGCTAGGGTTAGGGTTTTCATTATACGGCTATTGCCAATACCTGTGCAGCCCAGTGAAGAGGTAATTTCCCATCTGTATCGCGGGACAGCAGATCTGCTTTCTTTTCAACTAACAACTTGACATGACCCATTCGGCCATGGAAAGCCGCCCAATGCAGAGCAGTCATTCCCTACAGATAAAATGGCTTTATTGTAGTTCTGGGAGTACTCTTTACAATGGTGACAATTGAAAATGGAGGAATGAAAAGTTCAGAAATAGTGATGTTTTATGTATCAGAAATCATACTTGTTTCAACAGTTTTAGTTCCTACTGCTTATTAAACTACTAGTTTTGGTTGTTCCTAGTGCATTGGATGCATGTACCTAAAAGTGTGCAGCATTACCAGTAGTAAAGCATGCAGCATAATATTTAAACACAAACACGCAGCATTATTAGGGCAATTTTCAATTGAGAGTCGAAAAGTGTTTATGCAATTGATTTGGTGTTTGTTTTGCTTCGCTCCTTTATTGGATCCAAACATTTGCATGAACTTTTCAGCCAATCAGATGTAAAACTAAAACCAATTGCGACTTCATCACTCGCTTTCCTGTACTTGGTATCGGCTGCCTTTACTTGCATTATATTCTGATTGGCTACTCAAACCAAGTCCTGAATCACTTTACATTGTGTGGTTTAATTTGTGGCTGAAGGGTGTTTTGCTCTATACTTACTTCGGTTTCGGTTTTACCACACCCAATTGAACACTGCTCTAAGCCATATTGCATTACTTTTATACAGGAACATCCAGGTTAGCATAGCTAGTTTAAATGGAGCATTATTAATGATGCTGCACACTAATTTATCATGTTTTAAGATAATTTATTTAATGTCAGATACACAGGGGGTGGTATCCCAATCCCCAAGCCACAGGCTCATGATAAAAGTGTTTGACAATATAAAAGAAAAATTAAATAATTAATATTTCAATAGCGACTAACAAAATAACATCTATCTATAAAAATAAAACGGGTCAAAGGCAGTTGCTGCATTGACAGCTGATAAAATTTAACTTAGCTAAAAGTCTCCGAAAGGATGATGCATTAGGTGCATTTTTTACAGCAGATGGCAATGGTTCCAGATGTGCGAGATCATGTACGCATATGAACCATGAAGGAATCTACTATTATATGAATTATCTACTATTTTAAGATTTACCCTGATCATTTTCCTGCCACCAGAAAAGGCAACCTCTGTTTCTCTGAAACATTATTTTCCACTGTTTCCAAAGCATTAGGTGATATAATGTACAGTAGTCAGAGAACATGACGATGATGATGATCAGTAATTTCTAGGAGAGGCTTAACTATTAATTTTATCACTTGCCTTTCATTGATATCTGGCCCTTTATAGTTTTTATTAATTCATGTTTTTAGGTTTTATTTGGCTGAGGTTACATTGAACATTGAATGGTTCCTTGAATATTGAAACGAGCATTGAATGTTGAATAAGCATCAAATATTGATTAAATCATTGAATTGAATTAAGATTTGTGTATTGAAATGAATAGGAAATCAGTTTTCAATATTGCTACAAACAGTTTGCCATATTAGAGCAGATCAGCAGAAATGAGAGCAGATGGATGAAAATACAGACATAGCTGTGGAAAAAAGTAAAAATTGACTTTATGACTCAGACCTATAGAGAATAATTCTCTATAGGTCTGAGGTCTTATTAGAGCACACAAGACCAGATATCAATGAATGTCTCATTATCAAAATAAGCAGTGCCAGGTGACCACAAGCTGTCAGGAAACAAGACATGAAGAAGACTGAAAACTACTCCCAGCTTAGCATTGAGATCACCCACAGAAATACTTGGGTTTACCTTGGGTTATGTATGTGTGTATTTAAATTATTTTCTGCCAATTGAGTCAGCTTGCATGTTCAGTGACACCTTTGTCTTCCTTATACAAAGCATCTCACATAACACACAATCAATCAAATCAATTATAACAGTTTCATTTGGATCTAGCAAACTTATCCAGTTGATTGAGAAACAAAGTTTGATACAATGTACCTCATTATCTCGTGCATCTACATCTTGAAGTGAAAGATGCTGCAACAGGACTTCCAAGCAACTGTAGAAAGAAACAACACGTAAAATAAGAATAATCCCTGGTGTCAATCTTTTACAGTCGAACCAGGTCAAGTTTACCCCCAGGATTCCATTAATAACTGGAATATAATTAATACACAAATAGTTTCGGAATATGAACGTTGTGTTACAAGCAACTGTTGGCAACTTGAGCAGTTATATTAAGTTAAATATCACCAATTCAGAACACTGAAATAAATTTCTGTTATCAATGTTGAGCTTCAGTTTTATTTACAGTACTCAGAGTCTTGAATCAGTGCTATTTTACTTTTAATAGCTGCTTAACTTGTCCACAACCACTTGTAACCTAACACTACCGTGCTCACAATCGTCATGTTCCCAAACAATAATTATTATTAATGCATCCAAATCTAAAATAATGTTTTCACTTTTGGGATCTAGGGGGGTACGCTTGATCTGGTTTGACAATAAGGATCTTCAAAGATCTTTGAGGATCCTGATAAAGATCTTAACAAGGATCCTCAGAAATCTTGGCAGGTGTTGCGTCTGTCATGCTATTTCCGGACATGTCTAGCTAATAAGTAAATAAGTAATCATTAGTCTTTGTGATCTGTTCAGTAATGCTCCCAAAATGTTAGCATAACCCAAGAATCTTGAGTTGGAGTCGGGAATATTGCGGAGCTAACCACAGAGTTTATATTGCCGTTGGAGTGTTTACTGATTTCTTGTCAGTTCAGCTTACGCGATCGCTAGTACAAGGACAACGTGAGTTGCATTCGTTTCGTTATTGTTTTGTTATCGCCTTATTTTTAATCGTGCGCTTGATTGTTGTAATTTTAGTTTTTCCACCGCGTGTCATGAGTGCAAGTTTGAATAAACCAGAATAGTAATTGTGAGAATTGTGGCATTGGTTAAAGCGGCGTGACCAGCTCACCCAAGTTGGGATTGCGACAGCAGGATCTTCAAGGATCCTTAAGGATCTTTGCAAAGATCCTTAAAAGGATCTTCAACTTTTTTGCCAAGGCCCTTAAAGATCTTTAAGGATCCTGATAAAGATCTTTTCAAAACTGCTCTAAAGCAAAGATCCATGAAGGATCCTCACAGGGTCTTTAAGGATCTTTGCTGAGATGCTTCTACTTGTTTTCACAAGTATCTTGGCAAACTTACTTTTCATTGCTAAAGTATGTTGCTGCATGAAGAGGGAGCCTCCCACAGTTATCAGCAATCAAGCAGTTGGCTCCTTTTGCAAGGAGGTAGTACAGACCATCATGCCAGCCCTGCAAAATGCAGAGGGTGTGGAGGTAAGATATTATAAAATAACAATGATACCCTGCCAGCTAGAAACATTATATGAAACACTGAGACTGATTCCATTTAGAATTTGCATTAAAATCGGTCATGCATACTCTATACACATGATAATTTATTGACTCATTCATTCATTTATTCAATCAGAGTATAGCAGTGTAGAGCAAGCAGAGGCAGACTAGAATCAGGTTATGTTATTGACTGAAACTGTCCAAGGACAGTGCATTCCTTATAATATTATGTAATGCTGGAACTGGAACTGAATGTAACACCGGAAAATCGTTTTGAAAGGACTACTAGTATTCAGCATCAATGTTAAGGGTGTGAACTATGCGGCAAACAGAAAAATTTATATATTGATATAAAAGCATGGAACTTCTAGTGCATTAAGGTTTTTGAGATGAGGTTAGGGTTAGGGTAAAAACCTGGAATATTACACTGACTGCATCAGTGGGATCTTCACAAAAGAGTAGAAATGCCCTACAATGAATTTGGCAAAGGAAAAGAAAACACAGCAAGTGTAGAAGAGAAGAAAAAAAGGAAGGAAAAAAAGGAAGGAAAAAAAGGAAGGAAAATATTATTTCAGAGCTATTCTACAATTACCATAAAGAGAAAATTCTACAGCCATTTGTCTCACAGTCAACTCGCGGAGTTCAAAGGAGTTTTGACTGATCTGGCAAGACATCCCCACCTTGGTCCCACCATGCACGATAGTTCACCATGAGAACTCAATCAAGATCTCTCATTGCTCTCTTGACCAATGCTCCAGAAATATTAAATGAAGCTTTACAGCTAAGCACAATGCCTGGAAACAGCAAAGCTGTTGTTGCAGCAGGAAAAATGCATGAAGGAAGCAAGGGGAACTGCAACCTGATTGTGACACAAAAGTTGTCAGGAAACAAGGATGGGCTAGTGCTAACAGCCAAGCACCAGCTGCAGAATCAGTGGTAGATGTCCCAATTCTCAAGACCCTAAGTGTTCGTGTTCCTGCCAATGATTGCTGCTCAGATGAACACGCTACCTTATCCACCAAGACAAGTGCACATGAGTTGACTGGCTACACTCCCTTCCAATTTATGTTTTGTTTTGCTTTAGTTTGGAATACCTCTCCATGCATCTGAGAGTGCATCAGGGTACGCAGAAAGACTAAAGCAACACCTTGTGACAGTTTACTAGGAAACCTGGGTTAAAATGAAGTTGTGTCAGGCTCGACAAGCGGATCAGTACCCCTCCTCTTCCAAGGAGCAAGGAGGCACATTACCAAGAGGGGGATCAAGTTTGGCTGTGTACCACACTCATGAAGCAGGCACAGTCTCCCAAGTTCCTTTCCCCTTGGACTTGGCAATTTGTGGAAGTGTTAGTGGAAAGGGTTAGGGATACTCCATTCTTCAGAGCATGGCAGAAAGCTACAAATTCTGCATTTCAACAGACTTATACTCCACCAGAGCTCATTTTACCAGGGGAGAGATAATTTCTCAAGGCATCCAAGAGGTTCTGCAATGCTTAGGAGAGAAATCAGCCCTATACCAGGTTATTTCTGTGAGCGTCATCATACTTTTTATACACTGGAGTAGCTCACTGGAGTCAAATGAGCTTTCATCCAGTTGGTAAAGGTTTCTCCCAGGTGAGAGGCATTGGTGATGGAAGGCTCAGCTAATTTCAATAGCTTTATTTGACTCAATGGCTTTTCATTTCTGCCTGACAAGATCTTCACCCATAGTAATTCCTGAACCTTTGCCTTCACTCTGCCGTAGAACACTTGTCATACCTCTGAGAGCGTTGACACGATAGTAGCAAAGAATTCAGTCATCAAGTTTGCTTTTTCTGTGTCATTGACAGCGGGACATCCATCATCAAAGCACTGATTCTATCTCTTCAGAAAGAAAATTATATTTCCTTCAGCCTGTAATTGAGTTCCAATAAGCTGTTCAACTTAACGAGGAACCACCTGTAGCAGTTGAATTAGTTACTTATTCTACTCTGCACAGTAACGAAAGACCATAAAGTTCACCAAGGCACATTATTAATAACATATTTGCCTTTCTCAAGATGGATTTATTTCATGTCTCAGGTACATACAAAAATCACAGAACCTAAAAGCACATAGTCTGGAATAAGGACATGTATTCTTCTTCCAGCTTGGCATGGAGATTAACAATTGGGGGAATGCTTGCCTTGTACCTAAGTATGCTGAAGTTGCCACTAGGCATGTGGACATGTCTTTGGGGGGAGGGGGGAGTGTAAAACTGGAACTAGAATGGCAACCTAAAACAACACTTTAGGAAATTGATCCATGGTGACTTTACCTGATAAGCTGCCAGTGCCACTGGAGTTCTTCCAACATTGTCACGAGCATCTATATTTGAACCAGACATTACAAGGAACTGCACACACTCCAAGTTATTGCAGCTCACAGCTTGGAACAAAGGAGTCATACCCTGACTGTTTCTGCCTTCTAAAAGATCTGCATTGACCAAAAATTAATCAGCAATTGTCATAGGCTGCAATCATTAAATGCATAATTATATGCCACTTGATACAAAAAAAGTTAAAAGCTAATTTTGGCTCAAAATAATGCTCAGTACAAAACTTTAAGTTATGAGTGTTCTTGAGGTTACAGTACTGGCAACAGAGTTATTTCAGAAGAGTTATGAAATAGAGTCATAGTTAACAATTTCCAAAATCCTGAATTCAAGAGTCCCAAAACCAGAATGAAACCCAACTCTAGAAGTCAGTGTTTAGACCTCTTGGTAATAACTAACCTTAGATCTAACCCTAAAAATCATGAATTCAGGGTCTTGTTAGTTTAACTCTAATTCTAGGTCATAACTCTATAAAAATAACTCTATGTATAGCTGTCCCCAGCAATTTCTTTTTTTTATCATTTTGACTTTCCTGTGCAACTGTGCTGTCGTTTTAATCAAACTGAATCAGGTAAGTCAAACCCTAACCATGACATGAATTGTTTATTATCCAGGAGATATTTCTGGAAAAGTGCCCTGCACCAGGTGACCTCTTGCCTGAATGGAATAGCATGCCATGTACTAGACTACAGAGCTGTATGCCACAAATTTGGTGAATGAGCTACTTGAAGAGAGAAATCAAGAAAATCTTGTTTTTAAGTGATGTCATAAAGTTCAAAATGAGAATGCAAAGTGTGATGCCCAGTTTTTGTCACCATCAGTATAAATAATTTATTGTTCTGTATAACTATACAGACATATACCTGCATGCTGACAAGTTTTAAAACAAGGGTCCAAAAGCATGCTTTCCTGTGGTATTCCAATCTCTATTCCTACCCATGACAAGAAAATGTTCTCAAGCCTAACCCTATATTGTCTTTCAGACAAATAAATTTCATTGACAACATAAGCTCTTAGTTTGGTGAGGAGAAGCTGACGTTGCAGACTGTCAAATGCCTTTGACAGGTCCACGGCTATTACTGCTACACTATCACCACAACCTAGCAATTCTTTCCACAGTTCAACTATGCATTTACAGTGTACCACAGGAGTGCACACTGACAGCTTCAGTTTTTGAGGTTGAGAAAGAGTAAAGAAAGAAAGATAAAGAGTCCAAGAGAAAACCCAGAAAATAAGTTGAAAGCTGAGATGAAATAATTTCTTGCAAATATTTCATTATTCAATGTGAGCAGAACTGCTACTGCTACTAGTCTGAAGTTCTTCTTAAATTTAATACACAGCTCATCATATTTTTTGAAGATTTGGGTTATCTGACCTTTCTTCCAACCAGATGGATACTGACACTGAATTATGCATGAGTTGATAAGTACAGTAAGTGGGTGAGCTAAGATGGACACAGACTGCTTCAAGAGCAGGGATGTAAAGGTACAGTGTAGAACTGTAGTACTATTTGCCTGGATATCAAGTGTAGGTTGATTTGGAGCTGTCCATTTCTTAGTTTTCATAACCCTTTTCACAAATGAAGATGGATACTTGTTGGAAAAAAAGTACTGATGCAAGGTGGCTCTTTTCTTGACAAATCATCGCTGGTTTGGTGATGAGTTACCTTAATTGATTGTACAGTCAGGCACCTGACAATACCGCATTTTACAGATGCTCTAGGTACTGGTCAGTGTATGAGAATTTCCTGTAGACACTGATAGGGAGGTACCCATCTGAATCTCTAGTGACGGATGTGTCTTCACATGGTATTGTGTTGTCAGTCTCACTTTCCATGGGAAAGTGGATCGTCAGTTGCTGACTGTCGAGTTGCTGTAAGAAACTGTGACTTTGTCCCAACTCAAGATCACAAAGGTGTCATCCACACAGCATTTACTGATCTTAGATGTGTAAGGTGCAGATGCCTGAGTGTGTTCCTTAAAAGCCTCAGTGCAGAGGTTACCTGTCATTATGGATACCAGGTTACACATGGCTGCAACCTCCTACTGTTCATAAATAATAAATATTGATCCATCATACCGGAAGTGTGTGGACCTTATACAACAAAAGTTATAACCAAAGAAACAAAATTGTATAATGAGAGTTTGGTCTAACTCCAGTTTATCTTCACAATGATAACATCAGATGAATTTGAGATCTGCTTTCTCATCTTCTCATCAGAAACTTTGCACATTTGATATTGCACAACCCAATTTGGTTTTTCTCTTGTACTTGTTCGCTATTGTTACATTAATTTTGAAATTATTTTGGTTTAAGTATCATGTAATTGCTTCACTATAAAAGTGAAAAAGAATACAACAACAAAGTCTTTGTAACTTATAAAGAAGCAACCAAATATTGCATATTAATGAGAGAGCAACAAAGTAACAAACCCATATCTTTAGCAATCTCCTTCCCAAGTTCCTTTACATCACCCTTCAACACCAGATGATGAATCAGTGTCACTCTTCCTGCTGTTGTTGTCTGCATAAGTGGCTCACAGATGGAACCTCCTACACACAAAAATAAATTTTGAAAGACTAAGCAAAGAAGCCATTCTATAAATTTAATTAAGCAATATGCTTACTCATTTCCACCTCCAGACACAACACTGAGCATTCAATACTGCAACTATTGTGTATGATATGCTCTCAACAGACTAGGGAAAGCACATATTCGGGGCACTGCAACCAAGCAAAACACAAGATTGCAATATTGGCCTTACAATAGTTGTGTTTGGTGGTCACGTCTGTTGTGGTTGTTTGTTGGCCTTTTTAACTATGACTTATCAAATTTTTAGATGAAAGAAACATGTCCATACAGTGGAAATTGTTTATTAATAAGCCTGTATTGACAGTTCCAATAAAAACAGTGGATACACAGGTGTACTGTAAGCAGCTCAGCACTCGATGGAGTTGTTTGAAGCCCGCGGGCTAGTGCTACACAGGGCCAAATACAATGACAACGTATCATTGCTGATCAGACTTAACCTGGGATTTAGTGCTATTCCTGCTTTGAAAAACTCATCCTTGGGTTGAGTGACCCATCTTTGAAGACAGCTTATGTTAACCTTGACTGGATCGTTAATAACATATGCACACTTACACTATAAAATATGAATCGAACACACAAATACAGCACATGAGAAAAGATTTATTTAAGAGAAAACCACTTAGTATCTTAAAACCTTCCATTTCACAGCCATACTGATTAACAAAACAATTTACCGGTATTATTCTAAAACCAAAAAGATGCCTAGAGGTATTTGTGTACCCAGGATCAGTGCTGGTGATGTGAGCATGAACTGCAGGGTTTTCTTTAAGTAAGCAGATATTATGTAAAGAAGACAGTGGTGAGACTGAGGAAGACAGCACCACCAATCTATGGGGTCCAGGAGCATGCTCCCTTGGAAACGTTTTGCATTTCACAGGCATTTTGGGCCTCAAAGTTTTTTATTATAGAGGGATGACATAAACCAGAACTAAAACAGATTGAGTGGAAGTACAAGAAACCTTTAGTGTTAACTGAAATCTCAATGACTAACTGGAAAAGTTGAGCTGGTGTCTTGTGTGTTTGTATATAATCCTTGTACACCATCACAGAGTCCCTGAGTTAAAAATCTTTCATGTTACTGAAAATGGTAACCATTATAAATTCCCCTTTTCAGGGTTTGTATTAGAAGCCAGGACCCAGGTACTGGCACCCGTCTACTTTAATGGGAGTACCCGGCTTCTTTTAAGTACAAATTTCAATAATATCAGCACCAATTCACATGGGGTACCTGGCTACTCAACACCAGGTACCCTTCTACCTTAAAAATTAATGAAAACCCTGCTTTTTACCATAAGGTTAAGCTTGAAAACAGATACATCTCATCTTGTCATCAAAGTAGCTGGTGAAACCTTGTGGAGCACAGTACCACTTGAAAGTACTAAAAAGTTATCCCCCACTTGTGAGACGAGAGTCTTGCCAATGAGATGAGACACCAGAGACGAGTGCCTGGTGTCTAGAGGCAAGAGTCTTGTCTTGCAAGACTGACATCTTGTGTCCAGAGTTGAAACAATTGCCTCATGAGAGGGCTAAAAACTGTAACTGCCTGCATCAAGTGTCAACTTTCCAACTCTTCTATGTAGGTGGTGAACATTGTTGGCTTCTGGCTCTTATGATTATGAAACCCTGACTGTCAGCCCCCTAAAACCCTTTTACCTACCAAATATCCATTTAAGAGAAATTTAACACCATTTGCATCGGAAACAAGAGGCTACCTTTTAATACTATGGCTGCTTTCCAGCTCCAATTTCATTTACACCAACATCTACAGTTGCTGTTTTTAACAAAGCAACTTATCAAGCATACAACTTGTAAACAAGTATATGTCCTCAGGGAAATTCAGAAGTCATCAACCTAAAAACTTGCTAGGTTTTAATTTGCAGATTTTCATGTCTCAACTTCTCCATTATCTCACATAAAAGCTAAACATGATGGACTTTCCCCAGTTGAAGCTACATGGGCCAAGTAGCCTAGTGGTCAATGCTCTTGCTTTTGAGTCAACCCAGCAAGAGTTGGAATCCCATCAAAAACCTCAACTTCCCTCAGTTATTCTGACATATCAACAAGCAGTTCTGAAGAGATAGCACAAGGATGTCTTGGACACTGAGTGGGGTTCAAGATGCAATCATAATCATCATCATATATTACCCTGCCATTACCATATCGATAGTAGACCAGGGTCCTTTGCATCCTTAAGACCTTGATCGGAGCATGTAGGGCCCAACGAACATCCACAAAGCATATGGTCCACTGTTTAGATGGCCTCTCCACAGGGACATCCTGCACTAGTTTAGAGGCCCCTCCTGTGTAGGTGTCTGGTCTTTCCCACCTTCATTCTCCAGGGGTGTAGCCAGCTTTTTGGCTTGTTGTAGGCCTGGTCCCTCAAGGTTGAATCATGAAATAGTTTGTGCTTTCAACATTTGTAGAAGTCATACTAAAAAAGCCAAGAGGGCTGAAAGAATTGTAGGCCCAGGCCTATGGGCCATTAAGCTGGCTACGTCCCTGCTCTCCCTTGATTGAGCATTACCCAGTCTTTCCTAATAAGGTTCAATCTGTTGGGAGGATATTAACCTTAACTCGAGAGAGCTTTGCTGGGTGGAGAATGATCAGTCTCACTCCATCTTTCCAGTCTAAGCTTCACGCTCTTTTTAGGAACAAGGTCATTGTTATACTCCTTGGTGGTCATAAAGTGGGTGCCTTTTATTGATCAGTTGTTTGAATCCTTCAGTTCTTGACTTCATCTCACATCTTATATTAGGTGGTCCAATCCTGGACAATCTGTACAGAGCTAGCAGTGGTGTTGCTCTAAACACCTCAGCAATAATGCAGCACAAGCTGTTCAGTTTGGGACCAATTTTGTATGGCTGGCTTGATCTAGCCCATATGGGTGTGCAGTATTCTGCAGTTGAGAAGCATAGTGCCAATGATGTTGTTTCCAAAGTCTTTGGGTCAGGTGGAGTTACCTAGTTTGCCAAGTAGGCTGTTTCAAGAGGATATTTTTTTTGAGTTTTGAAGATAATTTCCCGTTCAATGTGACACCTAAATACAAAAAATACTTTTGTATTTAAATACTATTTTTAATATTTGGTTATTCCATCTGATCTCCAGAGTTAACCTGGCGTGGGTTGCTCGAAGCATGGTTAGCGCTAACCAGGGTTAAATACCATGGAAACATATAGGTTGTGATATCTCTTAACCAATGGTTAGTGCTAACCGGGCTTCGAGCAACCGGCCCCTGATGGTTATTGAGCTAGCTTTCTTTGTTCATATCTCAAACTTGGAGACCACCATTTTTTATTGCTGCAAATGTTAGTAGGCCAAGAGAAAACTCTTTGCAAAGATTAAAAGAGCTCTGCGGGGCAGATTCAGAGCCACCTAAAAAAATTAAACATTTAACGTGGCTCTGAATCCACTCCACATTTTTTTTTTAAAACTGTGCAGACTGTTTCATCTTGGTCTGCAGATCACTTTCCAGCAAATGAAAAATGGGGGTCACACCAAGTTCATTGTTGTGATATGAGCAACTAAAACCAAAACATGGGGCGTTTTTACAGGGCGTTCCCGTTGCCATGGTAACTTATTAAATTACAGCAACGACCGCATTTTGTTCAGCCATCATTGGTGTTTTTTTTATGGTACCGTAACTTTGATAATATGTGATACAGTGTTGTAGAGTCAATCCTTCTAATAAGAAAGTCTCTTGAAAGTGTTGAAACTGGTTTGAGCCACCTTAAATGATGTCACTTTAGGAAACTACCGATGGGTGAAACAACGTTCCGTAATTGGGAAAATTCAGATGGCAGACTTGGGTACCCCCCTCCTCCACAAGACTGCTCTTATCCCTAATAAATGCAAGCAAAAATTACTGAAAAATCAAAATACGTCCTACAAAGAGCAATCCTTATGATTACAGTCTGTTAACCTTAAGGTTCGAATGCGAAAGAAGGTTTCATCTGAGCGCTACCAAACGTTAAGGACTCGAATAAGCCCATTTTGATGGGCTCAAGCAAACGGAAGGTACATGTATTGTAAGCCAAGACTCAAATCTTCGGACTAGGCATTCAGAAACTACAATTTTCAAAGCAGAGAACTCATTGCGACCGACTATTACCTATTATCTAAAACAAGGGGTTGTGCATGAACACGCCATGCACAGTCACTGATAAATTTCATGGACTATTATTACCTCATCGAAACCAAACCAAGCGAGTCAGATTATCACCAAGGAGATAATTGTTCTTTTCACTTCAGCTAGATGATTAAATCGTTTGTCGTTTTGCTAAACAACCAACGCATATTATACCTAGGGAGTGCAACAAGCTTACCTTCATAAATCGCAACGAAAAGTAAATACTACGAGAATATAACGAGCTACAACGTCCATCTTATCAAATCTATGAATGGCAAGACATCCGCTGTTAACTTACGCTTAATACAAGGAGTCGACTTGTTCGGACGGGGATTTGCAGACTTACTTGCAAGATCTTTTGGTCCTCCAAATGACGGGTTTGACATGTTTAGTGGCAATCGGCTATGCAAACGTCTCTATCGCTCTTTAACCAACATCACAAAGAAGTAAAAAACATTGTCCAACAGATACGAGCGGCTGTTTCCCTATGCATCCAACTTCGTATAAGGTAAAAACTTCAAAGATCTTCAAACTGGGGATATGCGCATGAGGTGACCTGAGTGTTGTCTGGAACTAGCGAAAACTGAAAGCAAGCAAGGCAACCTAGAAGTAAAGCGCAAACAGTGGAAATTACAGAAAACTCAAAGCGTACGCCATACTCATAATTGCAAGAGATGCAAAGTGAACAAGCACGGTACTGCCCATATTTTGATTGGTCCGACAACAATACCCTTTGTAGTGGTGTGAACACCTGCTTTGTACAATAAAGTTTGGCGAAATATTTAATTAATATATCAGGCTTGTGAGGCGTTTACTTCAACCGGGGCAACTTTCGTACCGGTGTTAGTTCACCACATTTCCCACTTGTGGCTCTGTATTCGTTCACATGCAACAGAAAATGTTATACCGGAACAAGTTCTAATGCTGCAAGTTCTCCCCGGTTGGTGTATACTGTGTATACCGCAGTGAAATTTTCGATCTGGCGCAAAACCTCGCACCACGCAAACCAACATTATCTCCTGTTTGTTAATACGTAACTTGCTCTGAATTTTATTGTCGTTAATTTAGAGCACTCTGTCCAAGGACTTTTCGGAACGGAGCTCATATGAACAAGAAAAACTTTATGTCCTTGGATTGGACTTGAATCCGGAGCTAGAGATTGTAGGAACGAGTTCTTACCACTAGACCACTGAGGAACAAGATGTCACGCGAATGAACGATTAGATATTTATCGAATATCACTTCTGAACAGTAATTAGGCCCAAGCGCTGATTTTAAAATGTTCAGCTTCGTTTCGAAGTTTGGTGACTGACTATTCTATTGGTTTACAACGAGGAATAGGATAAACGCATTAATTGTACGATGTTTAAACACTGACGACTGCGTAGCTAGCGGCGTGGTGGTCAAGTGGTCAGAAGAGGGGATCCGTCAGCGAATAGTAGCAGGTTCGAGTCCCTTGTCCGGCGTCATCTTTTAAAAGTAATATGTTCATTTCCCAGAATTCGTTTCAGACTTTCAGCGACCTCGAACCCAGGTTGCCCATTTGCACGTCACAAGGGGATGTCAAATTGACCAATTACGTTACGTTTCTTTCAGAGACCAAGGAGCACTTGCGCGCGTGGCAACTACACGGCGGCAATGGCAACGCTGGTAAACAACAACACAATGTCTGGAAGTATCGCTGGATTTCGGTTGTGAGCCGTGATTTTAAAAGTATTCTTCACGTTGTCTATGGAACAGAGCCTTTAAAAATGGTGAAGCCCCTTTGTATATGTCAAATCTGTACCTGCGGGTAAGTTTTAGATACATTCCTTATTGTTTAGCTTTCAAGCAGGCACAGCCCTAGTGCGGTTTGATCGATGATGACTTTTGGATTTTTGAACCAAGCTTAATCTGTGCACTCTGACAGACCTGATGAATTACTGTTTAAGTCCGTTGTGTATTTCTCGTTTCGTAGGAGGCATCGATGCGCTCACAAGCCAAAAACGCGAACTCCGCTACATCCGTGTGTATACACGGAGTATCAAGATCGCTTCAAGAGACATCCTGTCGACCGTCGCATGCCTTTCAAGCCTGAGTACAGTGTGCAAAAATCCACACAGCCCATGGAAGAAAAAACAAACTACAGAACTGACTATATTACTCATATCTACTCACCCCCGAAAAAACGCGATAAAACACATTATGTCAAACCCCAGGGACAAATTAACGGAGAAAGCAGCTACAAACACGACTACCTTGGAACAGTTGTTCCTCCCGCTACATCGGCAAAGCCTGTGCAGTCGTTTCACACCAATGACACTCCCTTCGAAAGCAGTACAGTCCATCAGGATACCTACCGACCTTGGGACTTGAAACTGTGCACAACTGGTAGCATGAAACCTGACGCAACACCAGCGGCTCGAGGCGGTAGGATGGACGGCAAAAGTATTTTTCAAACCGATTATCCTGGGTACTTTGTAGGTCGGCGTCCACAGATACGCCCTCCCGATTCGGAGCTCCGTGTCAATCAAGGTCCAATGGAACAGGACACAACTACGAGGCTTGATTACACCAGAAAGGAAACGCTACCTGCGGAGTCGGCAAAACCAGTAGAAAAACGACCAAGTACTCAGCAACCCTTCAGAGGAAATACTACATTCATGGATGATTTTAGCTACAGAGGTGGCAGACCTGCTTCTAGTTTTAAGCCCATACAAGACATGGTGCAATCAAACAAGCCATTTGATGGAGATACGACTACTGGAGTGACCTACAGGCGTTGGGCTATTCCAAAACGCGAGATGCGTCCAAAGGAGCTGTACAGACCCCCCTCAGCTAAGTTTGCTACCAACACCACTTTTCAGCATGACTACCCTCAGTGGGATGTACCACCAGCTGAAAGCGCTAGACCACCCGTCGCAACCTTTTCCTCAGGCAAACCATTTGATGACAGCACAACACATAAGGAGGCTTTTAAAGCCTGGGAGATGCAGTCCACCCTAAAAAGTGGCCAACCAGATGAGTACAGACCACCATCTGGAAAATTCCAAGGTGAATCAACCATGCGAAGCCATTACAGAGGACAGTATGTTCCTCCTGCTAAGCCTGCTCAACATGATGCTCATAGACCTATAAGTGGGGATATGTTGATGAATACAACATACAAAGATACCTACACTGGTGACCGTCCACAAAGTTGTCCAGCACAGGGAATTAGACAATGGCAGCCAGGCCCCCAGAGAGGGTATTATTACACTCATGATAATAATCTTGGGCATAGTTTTTATTTGCCAGTTTCTGAAACAGTTCAACCTCTTTCTCTGTCAGCTTAAATGATGTACAGGAAAAACTCTCTTAAGTGTGTTTTTCCCTTGACACTGCCATAAAACATTTACTTCAATATCTTTATGGGTGTCTTAACAATTCTCTGATATAGAAGGTTCTACACTGTTTCCTAAAAATTGGTGGCATCAAATTTAAAATTTAAAAAGTGTATATGGGATTACTCATGTGAACATGTACTGCACACAGTTTTGCATTCAAGTTTAAATAGAATGAAATTATTTCAAGTGATAGTTTGCAGATGCTAGTACAACATAATCAGAAAAAAAGTAATTATCAAAGGAAGTATTGTGCAATATGTTCTTGCAGCATATCAAGGGGTTTCTTCTTCAGGAACAAAGTAACATTTAAAAGAGGAATTGAAAAGTTTACACTGGCTAAAATTATCGTCTCGGACGTTTTGGCTACAACTGTTGCCTTCTTCAGTAAAGATAAAAATGCAAATGTTTAACGGCGTCCTGCACAGTAATATTAAATATCTGGAAAAAATTTCTTAAGGTAACAAGTCGCTAGTCCCTAGAGCATTATTGATGATGCTTGAAGTTGTTAATGTTTTTGTAAACGCTAGGCAGCGCTATGTGCTCGTTTATAGAGTTTTTATCTTGCACGGAATACCATGCTTCAAGAATTGGTCTTTGTCACCATGTCGGTGACCTGTCAACAATTTCCACATTCTCCAAATCTATTTCATGACTGTGGAGCATATGGTGTTTGGCCAACAAAGAATTTTCATCCAATGTTGCTATGGCCTTTGCGTGTTCTTTCACGCATGTTTTTAGCGAGCGTGATGTCTGACCAACGTAAACACAATCACAATCTTTACATTTGATCTTATACACGATTCCTCTGGAATCTTTTTTCGATTTTGTCTTTTGGTTTTTTGAGTATGTTGGAGATGGTATAAACTTTTCAATTCCTCTTTTATTTCCAACATGTCTGGCTACACACCGAGCATCTTTAAAGTAACATTTGTTAGCAAGGAACCTTTTATTCCTTGGGTTTATTTACCTACAGCACAGCATATACATGTACACAGCTGTTGAAAATTTGTTGACAGCTGTTATTGGTGACATTTGTTTCATTAGGGGAGAAATACTCCTTTGTGTATCATCTTGGTGACAAAGAAATTTCATTTCTTGACAGAATTCTGTGGAACCTTTCTTTTTGGACCAAACAACAAAACTCGGTTTATGCTTGCATATTGCAACTTGTTTTACACCGATCTCAAGTCTTGTGATACTGATTGCAGAATGACTGTCAACATCAGCTAATTCAATTTAAAAGTTAGAAATATGTTAGGACTTGATTGTCACATTCATTTGCACCTATCAAAATGACCAAATTCCCCAAAAGAACCTTGAGATAGTTACATGTAAGATTTTCCAACAGTCAGTGTTCTGAAAGTTAAAAACAGTATCACCAGCTTCAATGGAAAAAGGATAATTATCTCTGTTCATTAGCTGTGGTGCTTCTTGACATCATGACCACACCATTATGGTTAGTATTGATCATGTGATACAACCACATACCCAACAATAAACTATAATAATTATTAGTATACTCTTTTCAGTTCTGATCACTTGCCAATTAAAGCAAGTAGTTTGTTGACATGTATCCTTTGTCATTGAAATTCAGCATAAAGTTTGTATACAAAGATGGAGCTAACTGCTGGTGTGATTGCAGTGGGCCAAATTGCTCAGTTCCTTTTGTACTTTTCCAGTGGTCAAGCGTTTAGTTGTAGTAGAATCATAAAGCAGATTCGTGGTGCAAAATAGAATATTCCAAAGGGGTTATAGTAATCAAAGTTCAATTCACTGAACCATTATTTAACATTGACTGGGATAGAAAACTACTGAAATATAGATGTCTGGTTGAGGCAAAAAGGTTTTCAGCTTATTTAATGATGATTAGGGTAATACTCCGGTGAGAGGGTACAATTACTTACCACTGAGTTAAGGTGGCTCAAAATGGTTTTTAGAGAAACTTCATACAGTCTCCGGTTTAGGGTAATAACTGAACTTAGGATCGCTGTAGCGCTGTGAAATTTAGTCCAGAAACAAATAAAGCATTGTAGATTTATTTAATGTTTTTACCACAAGAATTGTCACCTTAGCAACACAATGACATAGTCCACTGGACCACCAAATCAACTTCTATTTTGAAAACGGGATGATGAAATTTTTCGCATGCTGCTGTAATAAAGTTCACGCAAATGCCTTCAAATTAGTAAACATAAAAAAAAAAATTCTGTAGGGTCGTTTCCAAGAAAAATGGAATTTTTGCAATGACTGACTGAACTTTTTTTTCATACTGACAGATATTTTTAAAAAGTGCAGGAAAGATGCACCAAATGAGTTATATTCATCACTGAAAAAATGAGAAAAATTCACCGACTGGAGACAGAAATATAAGCCACTGAAGTCACCAAACTTCAAAAATTCCAAGACAGAAAAAGCATTTGAGCATGTGTGACCGGCATGTGCTTTGACTTGTTATAGCACTTTTGATTCATAAGCTGACAGAAGCAGTTCAGGTATGGCATGTGTTGGTTTTGTGTATGTGCTCAGCTATTAAAGAACCCTTTGAGCCTCCTTGAATGTGACAAATGACAATCGTACCTGTCAAAAAACAATCTGTTTTTATGCTGTTAACTCAGTGTATCTGTACACTGTTTCAAGTAAAATGTTGGTACCTCTCAGATTGTAACCTCTCACTGGGTAAATAATCATTGCAAAAATCATTGCATATTTATGGTCAAGAAAACATGTCAGGGAAAAAGAAATACATAAGACAATGTAACTAAATGCACTTCCACTTTGTTACCAGCTGACAAAAGATGCTTCATAAAGTTGTTCATCATTAATGAGGAAAGCAACAACTTCCGATGATCAAAACAGTCTCAGTGGACAATGATGATGCTCTACAAGCAGCTTCAATAATCATTATAGAACACTTCACTAAACTGCAATATATTAGTGTACAAGTCCAAAGAAAAGCAATAAAACTTTTAACAGATTTCGGTGTGTTATTGAAAATGTCTTTCATCAAGAGTAGTCATTTTAGTCACTGCCTCTTTAGTCCTGTCAATTAACAATAATATTATGCATATTTAAATGAGGGACCTCTTTTGCTCTCTGAATAAAAATATGCAGTGTATGTACAAAATGCTCTTGCACTGCATAATGTCTTACTATTTATTTTCCTGTCCAAGTCCCGACTGCAAAAGCACACCAAAATATCAAGGTGAAACATGAAAATTAATGCAGGCTACTCCAAGGTCTTTCTTAAGGGTTCAATTCAAAGAGGCTTATTTCATTGGAAAATAATTCACAGTAAATACAAGCAAGTAAAATAGGCTCGCATGTTACAGTACTAAACCATTTTGTTTTGTTCCTACTCCTTTGTCCAGCCTTTGTTTTTCACAAAATACAAATTAAAAAATCCTTTTTACCAGTCACAAGTCAAAAATAAGAATCACTTTTTTCACTACATATGACTAAACCCAGGGGAATTACATGTAAAATTTGACAACAGTAGCAAAACGAAATGTGAATTGATCTTCAAAGTGCATGTATGATGAGTCACACCATAAAAAAACTAACCCCAACCAGATAAAACTGTACATCTGGTAGCTTGAATTAATAAGCTCTTTATTTCTATCCCCTCCATAAGCCCACACTGTATTACAAACAAATGGGAAACCAAAAAAAATTAACTGTCTATGGCTACACTCCCACTATCCATACATCAGTGCATCTTAGATCTGTTTGAAGGAGCAGAGGCAGTAGGTGGGGGTGGTGGTCCATTTCTGAATAACTCTTCAATGAAGTTATGAAGTAATCTACTCCGCTCTTCAGGTACACATTCCAGTACCAAGTACCTCTTGTCTTTCTGCAAGATTAAAAAAAGAGTAGCTGGAGGGCGGATGTATTCAAAATTCAAGACCCCCCCCCCCAAAAAAAAAAACAACAACAACAAACAAACAAACAAAAACACTAGAATCTCACATTGTGAACATGCTTAAAATTCTAGTTTACTGCTTTAATCCTTCCATTCCTGGTAGGATTGTCTTTGAACATAAGAAAATCAAACTTTGTAATCTTTTGTCCCCAGCAAAAGAGTATGCCCTTCATACCTAGGATTAGAATTCTTGACTGTGTCTAACACCTACGCAAACCTTGAAATGAAAGACTATGTAAAATATCTCGGCTTAATGATTGATTCAAATCTTTCTTGGAAATACCACATTGAATCTACCTGTCACAAAATCAGCAAGTCGATAGGAATTATAGCTAAAATTAGATATTATGTCCCGCATCGTGTTTTACTTTCAGTTTACAACTCATTAATAGTCCCTTACTTAACTTACGGTATTTGTGGTTGGGGAAACTGTGCCTTGACATTTCAAAGAAAGATCGTAACTCTACAAAAACGGGCCTTACGTCTTATTTACTTCAGGAAGTCTAATGAACACACGATACCCTTCTTTCTCAAATCAATTGCCTTCCCCTACCTAGCCTATTTTTTAGAGATTGTAGCTATTTATTGTATGACATCAACAGACAATCAGCACCAGTTAGTATACTCAATCGGTTTGTTAAAACAAGTCAGATTCATAACTACAGAACAAGATCTGTCTCTAGCGACTTGTTCTATGATAAGTTTTCTAGAACCAATAAAATGTATGCCTCCTTCTTGAGAATCGGTGCCCAAATTTGGAACTCTATTCCTCATGTGATTAAACGACTCAAACGTTCGTCCTTTCACAAAAAGATAAAGGAATTATTACTAAATTTCTTGCGGTCAGAAGATGATTATGTCGAAGTCTCCTGTCTTATTTCCTTGGTTTTATGTTAGTTTATCCTACTCACTGTATAGTAGTGTCCTCACTGTAATTTAGTTCATCTATATATTGACAAACTTTGTACTTTTAATATGTCCTCAGATTTCCCCGCCTCGGTTAGTTCATATATTTCTAATTTTCAATAAAATGTTGTTGTTGTTGTTGCTATTCCTGTAAACAAAAACATCTGGGTTGGCTAGGTTAAACATTCCTTGCAATCTGAGTTTTTGCTGGTTATATCCACAAAATATACTTGCTCACCTTCAAAGTATCTTCAATATCCTTTAGATGCTTACCAGATTCCTCAATCAGTTTCTTTGATCTATTGTCAGAAAAGGAAATTATAACTTTAAATTTATTTAATCTACAAGAATAAGAACATTCATTTGAAAATCTTAAGAACTAATCCAATTTTCGGATCCTCATGCAAGATACTAACAGACATTGAAATGCAGTGATAACAAAAGTTATTTACAAGGTTATCTACAAGGTTATTTTGGAAGATGGAGCGGATACATGTAGGAAAAAAACTGAATGAAGATATTCATTTTTACTTGTAATTAAGAGAGTGTGTTTCTTTAAGCAATTGTCTGAAGTCTCCTTTAGCATCAGCAAGCTTGTCATGAAGGTAACTATTAAACTCCTCCTCACGTTTCTGAAAAAAAAATTGATGTTGAACAAAATATTTAATCAAAAGAATGTTAAACGACCACTTTTGTTGAACACTGCAGCCAGAAACTCTAGAATAAACAATGATTTCAGTGTCATTTAATATTGATGTTAAATCCGTTATGTTGTACATTACTGGTGTACATAACTGTAATAATTACAGTAATTGTTTCTTACACTGTCATGGCTTGAAAACTTGGAATATCTTGGGTCATCTTTGATTATTTTCCGAATACTTCTCCAAGATGATGTGAGAGACAGCTGTGGTGATCATAATTTTAAATAACATATTAAGTGCAAGACTTGAGGGACGGAATCAGAATTGACAGTTGACAAAAATTTATGAGAATGCCTGAAGAATATAAAAGTACAGGCACTATATGTAGGGAAAAGTACGTAAATACTATTTATATTATTGGTTCGGCTTGGTTGAAATACTGCAAAGGAAGGAATGCCTTACCAACCAATTTCAGTTTAAGAGCAGCCTTGCAATGGCAAGTGTTTTACATAGCCAACAGTTATACACAAGCTATATTACTAAAACACTATCTAAAGCAACTTATATCATATTTACCAGGAGTTAGCACAATCATATTTCACAAATCCTGATTGAATATCAGGTTGCGGGAATCTACATGTACCTCATGAGTTTCATCAAGCAACTTCCTAAACTGTTCCTTCTTTCGTCTGTTTAAGTTTTCTATGTGCTCTTTAAATAGTGTTTCCTTGTCACTTTTACTGAGCGCATCAGCCATTCCCCAGCGATGGTCCTTTCGCAGACTCTTTTTTGTCTCCTTCCAGCCAACATCTGCATTTCGAACCTGTAGAGTATTCATTATGTGTTCTGTGATAACTGCATGAATGGGTATGTGACTATATCCGTGATGTGGCTGAACAAAATGTTACCAGTGAAAAAGAGACACTGCTAGATACCTGGTACCAATTGCTTTGGAATGGTCTATAATCATACATGCTTAATGTAATTTTTGTGACAGTGCCAAGAGGGGACAGGAAAAATTGATTGTAAGCTATAGCCAGGGATATGCCCAGCCTACAGCAATACTCACTGTTTCTAAACATTTCTTTTGATATTACTAATTTTCTCAGCCCTCTTGGCTCTTTTAATGTGACTTTTACAAATGTTGAAACCACAAACTATTTTATGACGCGGCCTTCAGGGCCTGCACCTACAATTACAAGTAAAAAAGCTGGCTACGCCCCTGTATAGCATGTTTCTAAATCACCACAACATGCCTTGGAGCCTAATGCACATTTTGTTAGGGAGATTAACCTACAGCTGAGCTCAAAGATAAATGTACAAACTGTGCAACTTCAAACAAACAAACAATATTACATGGTAACATGACTGATGCCATAATCCTTACCATATCTGCAAGTAAGGCATTAAAATGTTGTTCTGCTTTGTCTCTCAAATGCTGTTCTTTTTCCTTTTCTCTCGCCTTAGCAAGCTCAGCTTGGCTTGCCCGTACCTCACGCTCTCGTTCTCGGAGACTAGCTTCTATTCTTTCTTGTTTCTCTTTTTCTTTCTCTATATCAGCATTCTCTCTCTGAGTGCAAAAAAAATAACTACACAGATGAAAAAATTGGATGCGACTATACATGTATATGCCTATATACAAAAGGGATGCAACTTTGTCTAATGTAATCTTGCAAAAAGATCTTGGGGAAACAGTTATGAGTGACCTTAAGTGGAACCAGCACAAAAACAATATCATCTCTAAGGGCTATAGAACAAGAATTTCTTTGAGGACACACCTTCCACAATTTTAAGAGTGAAACTAGAAGACTTTTTTTGTCTTACCTTTGTCAGATCTTACCTCAATTATGCTAGTGAGATCTGGGCTCCTCAGTCAACAGGAATCTCTTAAGTTGAAAGTCATCAAAGAAGGAAAACCACATTTTTATTTGGACTGGATGGACTCCATCAGACTTCCTCAACTGAACTTACCACCAATTATTACAATGAAGTTACCAATTTCTTATTTTCAGCAAATCAACCCCAAATAGGTCACTCCATCATCTGTTTTAACAATTTTGTTCCAGAGGGGCTAAACATCGACATCTTATTTTAGAGAAGTTTCCAATTGAGTACCAAAAGTAATTACAGGTTAAATAGAGTATCACATTAGCACAGTGGTGTTACGCCACCTTGAAAAGTTGCTCTGTATGTTCTTTGAACCATTCTTCTCTCTGAACCGCATTCTCCACTGCTCTGAAGCGTGGGTCCTTCTCTATCTTATTGCGAACCTTTCGCCATTGTGCCTTGCTGTCAAGGTTTTGCGCAGCTAGTAATGCCAAAAATTCATTTCTGATCTGTAACATTTGAAGACAAAAAATGGAAACAGTGTTACTTTCTGAAACATTTACAAGAACAAATGAAAATTCAGTTGTCATCTGTACTACTCAGTATATTTACTTTACTAACTGATGATTCAAAGCATTGTACTTTAAATGCTAAAAGCTGGCATGACAACAGCTTGTTACAATAACATGAAGATATCTTTCATGCATGAGGGGTCAAATCGCACTTCTTACAACTCTGTGAACTCATATGTACACAGTACATGGAAGGACACTTACAGAAACACATTTAACTTGAAGAAATTAATGTTGAGTACTGGGTTTTTCAAGAGATGAATAATGCTATCAATCGGATAAATGCTAGCAAAACCATTTGGGTGATCCGATGGATGGTGATTTATCCAGTGGATAGCACTACCCACCCTTCAAACAATTGGGGCCAGATGACTTGTGATCTGGACAGTGGTTTGTTTCAAATTAGAGTGTCCCTGTGACAAGACTTTGGACAAAAAAGTCAAAACAGTGACAGTTAAGTGAACTGAGAATCCCTCAAGTCCACAACTCTGCATTTCACTACAGCCAATAGTTGGCTTTATTTCATAACAATAGGGTAAAGTATATAATCTCGTATAAGCAAAATCCCTTTGCCCAAGCAACCAGAAAAATAAAAGTTTATCCTGGTTTCATAAGGCAGACAGACTCAGCAAGATAATACCAGTCAAGTCATTTTATAAAATTGATTCTCTTCGTAGAAACAAAACTATCATTTGCAATCACTGACTTAAGGATATAAAATGAAAATATGGGATTGGTGAGGGGTCATCATGCAACTCTTGTAAATGCATGGTGACCCCCTATTTGTTTTGGGCACTGGGAAACTCTCTTTTGCAATTCTCCACACACTGCAGGGGAAAAGAAAAAGAAAAAGAAAAAGAGGGAGAGGGAGAGGGAGAGGGAGAGGGAGAGAGAGAGAGAGAGAGAGAGAGAGAGAGAGAGCCAGAAAGCAACGTGGGAAGTTTTAAAATGTGGCAGTGAATCCTGCCAACTTGCAGCTGTTAGGCCTGTGCAAAATTTAATGTAGTCACTTTGTCACTGTCATTCCATATTATTTCAGAAGAGGAAGTTGAATTTCAAGGACTCATTTGCAATAGTTTTAGCTTAATAGAGACTGAAGCCATATCCCGTAAGGAAGACTGATTTTTCAGAATTACGGTGTCTGTGTGTCGGAGATCATAATTACAGTATATCAGCAAAACATTTGGTGCCCCTTTTTTCTTTCACTTTTACATAGCTACTTGTGTAATCTCATCACAGGTAAATTTTAAGAAAAAAATCACTGTAAGAAAGTTTTCACGCAGAAGCCCTTAAACTGAATTCAGTGTACTTATGATTATTTCATGTAAAAACGGCATTTACTTTGATCACTGCCACCTGAAATATAACTGGTACACACTACCAAACATTCAGTTTTCTGTACTGCTAATCTTTGCTAAATATACTTTGTTTTTCATGCTGTAAAGACTTTGTTCAAGGTCAGGGCAAGCTTTCAAATTTGAAACAATGGAACAAGATAGTATTTTCTTGTGCCATAAATGCTTGCAACCCTGGACTCAAAAGTACAAGACATCAACCAAAAACAAATCTGTAATTTCTACTAAACTTTGACTACTAGGAAATACCCATAAAAGACGCAAAAAAAATAAGCAGGGAAGTGGTATTAGCCAGACACGATGCCTTCATTTTAACCACAAAACCAAGCCCTAGCAACATTTTCGACATGGCTTCACAGAAGAAGGGACACTGAGGATAAACTGCCCTGGAAATAATATGGAGTATTGTAGAGGCACCACAGCTAGAAATTAAAATTAATGCTCATGCACAGTCAATACGTAATTGTATCATTGTTACAATTGTTGACATACACGATGAAATCTTAACCACTGATATAAATGCTATGAAAAGCTGAGTTACCTTGTGGGGCAGGCAAAACACTGAACAGACAGATGAAAAAAGGGAGAACATAATTCACTGGCCAAGGCTACCTTGCCAACTGTATGCTGTGTTGTATTGGACGGACGACACAAGGTTAAATCATGACAAACAACGAAAATGCTACAAGGGGAAGGTAATTTTTAATAGTTATTATTGTTCAGGGGAATTAGGGATGGTGGCAGCTGTAGGAGGTGGTTGGAAACTGAGGAATAATATGTTTGAATCTTTAAGACATCACACCTAGAAAAATTGATGTCAACTGTGATCTTTGAAAAGTATGGGTTGATTTACAGTCAAACCAGGTCAAGCATAGCCCCCTGGATTTTACTAATAAATGGAATATTTAGAAGTTGCGTACATAAATAGTTTTGGAGGATGACCATTGTGAGAAATACAAGATTGTGTTACAAGCAACTACGAAATATCGCTGATTCAAAACACTGAATTGAAATTAATCTGCTGTGAATGCCAAGCTTTAATTTCGTTTACTCTTTATAGTCACTTAACTTGTCCACAGACACTTGTAACTTAGCACCAATTTGCTCACTAAGGCCCCGTTTACCAGCAGGAAACATCAGCAACAACTTTGTGTGCTTGGTAACTGACAGCATCGCAATCACAATGAAAACTGCTAAAAAGTTGTCCAGGTAGCACTTAGGCAAGGTTACCTCAGCACCAGGGTAACCCTAGCTACCTTGTAAATGCTCTGCTAGGGACAACTTGCCTACCCAGGACAACTTTTTAGCAGTTTCCATTGTGTTTGCAATGCTGGTGCCCTTACCAAGCATACAAAGTTGTCCTGGGTGGTAGGGTAAGATTGTCTGTTAAATTCTGCTTGTAAACTGGGGCTGGCTTTGATCCTACTTCTGGGGTTACCCTACCTCCTTGTAAACGGGTTCGTAATATTATGTTCACTTCCAAAATGATTAATGGACTCAGAGTTTAAATAATCTTATCATAAATGGGGGTTATGCTTGAGCTGGTTGGTCTGTAAAAGGATAAATCAAGTTCAGAGCAGTAAATGAAGTCACACTAGAAGGCTTCAAATGGAAAGTTCATTATGCTATACAATGTAACAACTTGCCATTTCAAAGAAAGTATACTAAGAAGTTTGCATTTGTTGTGTACACAACAGTAATTGTAAAATGATCAGCGAACTAGGAAACAAAACAACATACTGTACTGGTATTCTATGGGGAAAAATTTTTCATTTAATCATCAGGCAATTAAGAATAAAAAGCAGCATAATAAGAGAATGACGTTTCGACAGCTCCATGCCATCATTCTCAAATTCAAATAAGAAATGTTATGTGAGTTCATAACATAGTGAATGTACGTGTGAAGGTCTCAGTGAATATGATTAACAAAAGAAAAGAAAATAAAATTCCAAGCGTAGTATGCTTGAACTGTCAGATAAAAAGTTTTGCATTAATGGAGTCAGATTGAGTGAACATAAGCATTCTGTCATTGCTAAACACCTGCGGGACGTACACAATCTGAGGAACAAAGATCTCTGTGACCAATTTACAATCCTCAAGAAATGCTGTCTGAAGTTGGATTGTTTAATTTATGAAATGCTCTTCATCAAGAACAAAAAACCAACACTTAAAGACCCAGTATTTCCCATTACGCTTCACACGCCTATGTTGTTGTTTTGGTTTTCACGGGAGCGAGGTGTCTATTGTTTTTCGAGTGATCTCAGCGCGCAGTGCATAATGGCCAATACTGGGTCTTTAACACTCAATCTGACTCCATTAAAGCAAAACCTTTTATTTGACAGTTCAAACACACCACGCTTGGAATTTTATTTTTTTCTTTTATTAATGATGTGCACTGAGACCTTCACACGTACTCACGATATTATGAACTCACATAACGTTTCTTATTTGAATTTGAGAATGATGGCATGGAGCCGTCAAAATGTCATTCTTTTATAATGCTGCTTTTTATTCTTAATTGCTTATCGAAAACCTTAGTTATTAGAATCATCAGGCAATAGAAAAAACTACCACTACAATTAGGATGAAAATAAATCATAATTAAAACCAAGAGTATCATTAATTTTCTCCTATGAAGACACAGTGTTGCTCTCTGTGTTTCAGGTTTTATTATATAACTGAGAAAATTACTTCATTATGATTGACTGAGAGCAGGCAAAGTTATCATTAATTTTTACTTTGCATGGATGGCAATGGATGTGACGTGATGCCACCGGTAATTTTAAGTGCAGCAGCATTAGACAAACTTAAACAACAGGCAACCACTGCTAACACAACTAAAAGTACCACTGATTGGCTGAGTGTTTGGAAAACCGGGCAGAATCACGAGGATGTACATGTAATGTAAAACTAGAGGCGTATTCTGCAAGTGAACTTGACAAAGTCTTGAAGGGCACATGGTCGTAATTTTCTTAGTCATATAATAAATGAGTAATCGTATGAAAGCTTGAGCCCTTAAGGATTTACACCATCTGTGATATTAATTTTGAAAATTCTTTCAAAATTCTTTGAGAGAATTTTCAAATATCACTCATAGTGTAAATCCTTAATTGCACTCGCATTCATATGACTACCTACTTATTTCACTTTCTTCACTGCTGCCTCCGTATCTGCATTGTACAAGAAATGGCAATCTGACTTCATTGAATGGACTAGACAGGGCTCGAGACTAACGGTAGCCAACTAGCCACAGACTAGTAAAAATTCCATTTTGCCTAGTGGTTTTTGTGCTTCACTAGCCATTTCGGCTAGTGAAAATTTGTGAGCACTGGAGGCCCAGTTGACAAAATTAAATTGAGTCAAAGCGTGCGGAATTTAAAACATTGGCTGTAATAAATATCATATATATAATTTATTGGCCCAAACAAGAACTTTAAATTACTAATTAAAACTGCAAAAGAATGGTTGACTTTTTTGTTTGTTTTTTCCCTTAGTAAAAAGCTACGAATGACAAATGAACTGCTTCCCGCTAATGATTAGTCATGCAAGAAATCAAGTCTGGGAGAATCTTTTGTTCACTTGACAGTAACAAATGTCTGCATCTGGCTAGTGAAAATTTTGTTCTGGCTAGTGGATCAAACCTGTCACTAGCCAGTGGGCTAGCAAGCTGAAAAGTTAGTCTCAAGCCCCTCTGGAGTTATCCCTTTCCAGTTTCTGTTTTAGTAGTGGTAACTTTTCTTTTTCTCACCCTCCAGCAGTCCACACGAACTCTGTAACAAACAGCATACTCTCTGAACCCTCCAAAAAGGAACAAGAGACCTACCTTATCCTGCTTAAATTTGAGATCCTCTTTTTCCTTCTTTTTCAGCTCAGCCATAAACTCTATAAACAGAGTTTCCCGGTCTTTCATTTTCTCAATGCCCTTGAAGCGTTCATCTTTCCCATACTTCATGGCAAACTCACTGAATGTTGCAGTTCTGTGCAAAGTAGAAATACACATAAATACAAGTTTTGCTGATTAATTTTTCATTGCTTTGCAGAAAAAAAGTGAATTTTAGTTTTTATCGAGAACTTCGAATATACCAAGAGGTTTTGGTCACAATGGAATTTTCACTATTATACTGCTACAAATACACCACTACAAAGAGTGTGTGCTATGACTTCACAGTAACTAACAAAAATAACTTAAACCTAGAAATGCAAACATGCATAACAACCTCGGGAATATCTGACAAAAACTAAGAAGCAGTGCTACTACCTACAGCCTGTAGGCACTACTTGAATGCTGAAATAATATCTGTTACCCATGCTGACTAATAATTTGTGATTTCTAAACTGCACTTTCCATTCATTACTATTGGAGATGACATATACTAATTATTGTACTGCATCCGTCACTTAATAAAAGATGCCAGATATACTACATTATTGACTGTGTTTGTTTAGATTTTTGCCAGCCAGTTGTCTTAACACTGTCTTAATGCCAAAAAGAACAAAAAAATAAAAAAATAAAATAATAATATCATCACTCCTGCAGCAAAATTAAAATGCTATAGATGTGAGTGTTATAGATCAGAGCATCTATTTGTGCCTGTTAATAAAACAATGCAAGTTATCTGCTGATAGAAGGAACAATTCTAAGGTTTACAGTGTACAGTACTGGGCCTCCATTAGTGACTAAAGAACAAATCATACAGTCACACAATAAAATAAGCAACTGTAATACGTTATTAATACCCTTAAAATCATTTTGACAGACAGTGATCTGGAGGTGATTTATCAAAAAAAGATTCAGATGCTACTTCGCTACAACTGTATATAAATAATGATTATTTGCACACTTGAGAATTGGCTTTATTGTATATATATTTATACAATAATTTTCTGCACACATGTACAAAAATTAATATTTATACAAAGATTATTAATGTCATCTGCGTAATCAAACACTCTAGCACTGTTACTAATAATGTAACTTTATCTACCTCCTACTTCTTGTGCACTAAATTGACTGTTTTGGATGCAAAATACGTGTAGAAAGCTTCTACTGCATTTGGCACTGTACACATTGCACATAAAAATCTTTTTCCTCATTTTGTTGTGCATACCTGGTTTTTATCAACCAATATTCATTTGACTTGTGTGTAAATATTGTTAAAAGTAATTCCAATGAATTCCATAAGAATCCACTATTTAATACTTCAGATAGTGTACTTATGCAAAAAAACAAACAAACCAAAAAAAAACAAACAAACAAAAAACAAAACAAAACAAGCAAATCCCCCCAAAATAAAAATAAAGAGCTTACTTTCCTGCAGCCTTGGCCTCGTCTACCAAGGCTTTAAACTCGTCTTTCTTTGCTTTAAGTTTGTTTTTTCTTTCCTGCCTCTCCTCATCTGCCCTGGTACGCACAAACTTTTCAAAACACTGTTTCCGTTCCTTTTGGGTTAGCAGCAGGTATCTTGGATCAAATACTATCTTTGGTAACTCCTTTTCCCATGTTGAAAAAGCTGACACCTAATAATACAACAGCATTTAGTGAATGTGACATTTGAAAGAATGCCTAGACAAAAATAGCATTATTATAGCTCTTTACTTTGCTTAGAATACAATAAAATAATAAGTCTAAAAGTTTTGTCAAAACAAAATAATATTAACTATACCATAGGAGACAGTAAAATAAGGTTACCACATGCAGTGTGTTCGTGTGTATGTGCCATATTTTGGAGTATTAAATTAATTATTATACAGTCCATGTAACTTTGTCAATGCTAGGATGATTATCCTGGCAGTAAACTACCGAAATGATCATCCTAGCATCAACATTTTACATCTGCACTTCACACAACCCTGTACAAATAATTATAACATAATATTATATTACTTCATATACTCTATATATTCACCTCTCACAGGATGTAATATCAGCTTACAATTGAGCAGCTCCCAATTGGTTGATGGCTCAATTGGTGGATCAGTGAGCCATGCAATCACACAGTCATGAGCTCAAGTGCCATTCAAGTTTGAATTTAATTTTGGCTTCTTTGAAACTGTTTTCATTGCATGCTTCACTGCCATGATCGCTTTATTTTATTAGCTTCACCAAAAGAAACAAGTAACAGGAGAAGGCAAAACATAATAAATAAATATATATATATAAAGAGAGAGAGAACGAAACTTTTCAGGGACACTGAACCCTAACCCTAACCCTAACACACTAACCCTAACCCTAACCCTACAGCTAAAGGCAATTACAGCATTATAACATTAAAACGTACTGATCGTTCAAGCATCATATCTCTAAACTCCTTCATTCTTTCATCAACTGTCAACATTTTCTTGTCTCTTGCAGCTGTTGCAGCAGTAGTTTTTGTTGGTTCTGGGGCAGCACTAGCTGCAGCAGGTTGTTCAAGTGGTTTCTGTTGCTCAGTGACCTGAGGCTCCATTGGCATCTCCCCATCTCTTGTTTCCATTTCTTCTATTTCCACACCTTGACATTCAATCCTTGAAGACCATTTGAATGTTACAGTTAGTGTCAACTGCCAATTCCAGAAGTCAAATAAAGACCGGGGACAAGTCTTCTACTTTTAATCTAATTACAAATTGAAGCCTGTCAACAGAAAGACCACATCAAAGTTTACCAAGTTTAAGTTTGCTTGCACTGATTTCACAACATTTGAAAATAGAAGTTGTAATGATAAAGCAGCTGAAGTTAATTTCGAGATTAACCATTCCAGGTATTTCAAGCAGTTTCACAAGAAGTTCCTCATCATTATAATCATTGCCCAGATCTTTTCCTTTTTACTGGCTGCACCTGAAGCTGACATGTTTTGACCATGTAGACATAAGGAGTATTACATGAAGTACTTAGTGTCAAACTGCTGCTCAAAATTAAACCTTATCCACGTTTGCTCCTTCTTCACCCACATTCGCTCAACATTTTCTCACAGCTTACCTCCACTGGTTTACAACTTGAACATCAAGTATTAACATTGTTTCCATTGAGTAACAGCAAAGATTGAAGATGTTTGCTGGATTTTTTTTTTAAAGTTGAAGCATTACTAACTTTTGACCAGAACTTGTTTGCTGTGCGTGGTAATTAAATGAATACCAGATGCAAATTAGGTTTCACAAATTTAAGGTTTGAGGCACAGTAGGTGACAAGTCGCTGCAACGTATTGCGGGGACAGGTCACTGCAACAATTTGACTCATGTGACATGGTAAACTTTTGTCGCTGATATCAGCCACACAAATTCAGCCACAGCAACAAAAATGAGTGAAAGCCGCATTGTCACACAAAGTGTACAGTTCTAGGGTTCTGTGATATGTTGCTGACGCAACATGAGAGGGCATCATTTACCTTCCCATGACACCTCAGTAAGTCATTCTTTTGTCTCTGCTGTTCTGCCATATTGAATAAACAAACTAGTCCATATTCCCCATCATCTGAAATCTTTGCATGTGCACCGAACAAGCGTGCTGTCGCAAAAACTTGTTTTGGATAGAGTACACAAATAGTGACTAGTCCCAGTGACATGTTGAAGCAACTTATTGCTATGTGTGTCTCAACCTTCATGTGACAGGCTATCATTCGCTTATTTTGAAAAATTTTGAAAACACTGGCTTAGTTAGATTGCAGCCATCTATGGGGTGTAGAAGCCTTTAAAAAATCAGAAAAAGTGGAGACTTTGTAACATTACTTTGGATTTGGGGGATGCCAAAAAAATAAAAAAAATAATATATATATATATATACACCAGTCTGTAGTTGCACATGTGCACCATAATGAAAAAATAAGTATTAGGTTTGAAAAGAGGATATATATATATATATAGATATCATACCTCTGTTTCTTGGCAGGAGTCTCATCAGTGTTCTCTGTAGGAGAGAGATTCTCTCTTTCTACAAATAATGAGCCAAAATTGATGAAGTACATTATTTTTAATAACAGATGAAATAATAAGCTACCAATGATCCTGAACCCTGAGCTTACAAATTATGGAAACTACCATGGACCAAAGGCATAAATATCAGCTTATTTTTTATTCTTTTAAATAAAATGCTATTATTAGACTCATTAGCCTCACTTTAGAGTAAAAATTCTTGTGAATTTGCACATGCTAATGAGGCTTGGCCGCCATTTACACGTGCGCATTAGCTCTTTGAAATGGTACCTGTGGTAAGTACATATGGTACTCTGACTAAGAAATGTATATGTACTGTACAAGCCTTCATTTACAATCAGTAAAAAGACATACTTTCTCCTGTTGGCTCCTTTGGGGGAGGACCCTTGCTAATGATCTCCTCAATTTTCTCATTATTCTCAAGTTCGCCAGGCCTCTCCCAAATAGACAATCTTGTGGTAGGATTGAAGAAGAACATCTTTTCATCCCCTGTCCACACAACACACCAGCTTGTTCCTGGGATCAACTGGCTGGCAACAGGTTTACTCTTGTCATCATCTTCATCTTGACTCTCATCTTTTTGTGCTTCCTCACTTTCTTTACTATCCTCTGGTTAAGGAATGTTGTCATGAATGTTTGTTTTCGTAAGGCAAAAATTAAAAGTTTTGGAATGAAACGCCTAATATTTCTGACTAATCATTGCATGGTTTGCATGTGCATGATTTCTGATTGAAGCACTGTAATAAAACATTGCTGTTGTTTTTGTGTGCCAAAGGATTGATGATAAAATGTTTGAATCTGGTGAAAATGTTCAGCTTTTACACAGGAAAGTATCATGAAAGGCTTATGTTCAAAACGGAAACTTGGGATGAGGTTGTCATCTCGTAAATCTTGTAGTGCACTGTGCATGGCATACGAAATAAAGTCTGCATGTGTGAAAAGCTGTGACTTGCAGCAATCTCAAAACTCATGAACAAAAAGACAAGTGGGTGGAAAAAATGTTGCTACACCGTACTTTAACAGAAGCACAGACAATAAATAGATCATCCACAGTACCTGTGGTTGTCACATCTTCATGATTGCTTCCATCTGTGAGCTTGTCATTTTCTCCATTATCTCTCTGAGAAGTTGATGCTGGCATCCCTTCCGCACTCATTGCTTGTGGCTGTTGTTCCATTCCCGGTTGTAGTACAAGTCGAGGAAAAAGGCTAGGAGGAATCATTCCAGGAGGCGGGAATCCTGGACAGCAAAATAAGATTAACTTTGTTCCATTACCTTACATGTAAATGAAATGGAAAGCACTGAGTTGAATGCCAATTTCAAATCCACAAACAAGACTAGGGTAACATTTAATCCCTTCCTGCTGCATAGCAAACACAGTGAATGGAGCAGCAGTTCATAATCTAGAAAGGCAGAAAATAATATGTCAAATCGCTACTTTTATAACCAAGCCATCATGCTAATGATGCAACAGCTTCTTAATTTGGAAAGGATGTACCACAATTCTTTATGTGCCTCAGTGCCATTCTTATCTGGAAAGCAAGTGCAAAAGTCTGACCCCAATCGCTGCCGAAAGCCAGTGTTCTTTATGCTAGTCTTATTTAATTGTAAGTGAGACCTGATTTGCTTTGGTTCAGTATGACAGGATAAAACACAAATCTTTAACCAATATTGTATAATGCAATCTATATGGTACATGTATGTAATAAAGACATTGTTTTTGTTGTTTTCATACACTGCACTACAATTATTTATGTACACACCTGGTGGTGGCATACCCGGCACTGGTGGCGGAACTTGGTCCATTTCCTTCGGCCTTTCCCAGGTAGACTGTAATGTTCTGGAGTTGTAATAGTAAACACGTCCATCTGCAGTGCGATGTTCAGACCACTCACCCTTACCAGCAGGTGGAATCGCCATGGGATGCATGGTGAGGCCTGGGGGTGGTATACCTGGTGGAGGCATCCGCGGGGGCATCATCCCAGCAATCAATCCAGGTGGTGGAAGATGGGACTGGGGCATGCCAGGAACAAATGATCCAGGTGGAGGCATCCCTGGATTGCTAGAAAAAAGTTGCTTCAAAAATCACTGTCTTGTCCTTTCATTCAGAAATAACCCACAAGGAATTGAATTACAACTGTGTCTTCAGACAAGTACATGCATTGATGTTGCTGTTTTTTGGGGGGGGTTGGGGGGGGGGGGAGTGATTTCAAACTGGTTTAACAGGTTTGACCCATTTTAATTTTTTTTTAGCTCACTTGTATAATTAAAGGAGGCTCTACACTGTATAAATCATACCTACGGTGTACGCACAAAACACTGTACCTTTGGGGTTGATGTTGCTTTTCAGGAGTCCCTCCTGGCTGCTGCCCTCCACTCTGTGATAGCTGCTGATTTTGTTGTTGTTTATTCACTTGTGCACTACATGTATCTTGTTCTGTGGGTGTTTGCTGCTGTCCTTCATTTTGCCTCTGTAAGTAAACCAGAGGATGATGAGGCTCATTACCTTGGGCAGTTTTGGAAGGATTCACTTCAAAGAATTTCAAAGAACTCACAACTGAACCATTAATGGTTGTAGGAAATTGCATTCAAAACAGGAATGGGCTTGTCATCAAAAGCAGACTGAAAACTTCCACTGAAAACACCTGAGAAAATGTTTCATTCCACAGCATATAAAAGACTGCCAGATTTAGTACAGCTCAGAAATAAGCCACCAACACACACACAAAACATGCATGGATATGCAAGAAACATGCTTGAGGGGTGCCAACATGGTCACTTATTTCTGAGCTGTACTGTGCATGTACTGTACCTGAGCCTGTTGCACTGATTGCTGTGCTTGTTGCTGATTAAGAGACTGGCTTTGCAGTGGCAGGGCAACAAGGTTCTTTGGTTTTTCCCAAGCTGACTCTCTTGTGCGAGCATTATAATAGTAAAGTTTTCCTTCAGTGGTCTTGTGTTCAAGCCACATATCTCCATTAGAGTCAATCATGGGAGGACCTTGGCTCTGTTGATAAGGAACATTTTGCTGCATTTGCTGGTTGGACACCATTTGTAGTGACATCTGATTTGGCATCATTGGTCTTGACTGATTCACAAAATTAAAATCAATAGTAAATAAATAACTACCGGCAGAATTACGTGTACTGTTTAATGCAGAACAGGGGTCATCTTAGAAATCAAATTATCCACAACTTCAGGTGATTCCACAGTGAAATTAAGTGCTTAAGATATTGGTCAATTTAACTACACATGAGATTTTACAGTCTGTAGATAATACACAAAGCAACCAAGGCTATGACTTAGCATACAACCAAACTCCAAAAGTTCTAACAGTTTTTTCCCCAAATAGCCAATAAAAAATAATCTAGATTTACAATAAGTGTCAAAGAGGCAGCTAAACAGCAGCCAGGTTATGCCCTGTAATCAGAACAGAAGCAACCACAATACAAGAGCAACACTTTCACACTGATCAGCTGTACTGCCACAAAACATGTTGGAGATAACCAATAACCAAACATAATTACAGTGTATGATGAAATCAAGTACCTGTAATATAGAAGCACTTCCTTGTGCTCCTCCAAAATGTGGTCCCATGTTGTTCATGACATTCCTGGGATCAAATGGTCCCCTCATATATTGCCCAGGAGGTTGACCCAAGAGAGATCCTCTCTGCCCTGCTCCCATGGGTCCATGCGGGGGGGACACTCTGATATTTGGTGGTATAGCCCTTTGAGACATAAGAGGAGGTGGCATGTTGTGCCTCATAATTTCTTCCTTTTATTGCCTAAAAGAGAAGACAAAGGTATCACTACCACATTAACCAACATGGTCCAGTTGTTGAGAGCCAGATTAACCTAAACCTGGATTAGAGTTAGCTCTGCTCCTACTTTTGTAAACATTTTTTTTTCCAAAACATTAATTTTTTGCCTCTTGTTTTCCTTTGGACATCTCTTTTCCATTGGTGTAGAAATTCTTACTATCAAAATCACAAGAGAGGTAAACATACGCCATCGAATATCAAGTCCAGTTGGTGCAAATTGTAACACATGATGCCAAAATAATTGTCACATGATCTTCAAAAAACTTGACATGCATGCTTAGCTGTTTGATAGCCTCCACAAATTGGCTTTGCAACAAGACACTGGTGTGATAAAGTGAAAATAACTGCATAGCATCTAAAGCAGTAATAAATAAAAATAAATTCCTTTGAGAAACCAAATGTTCAGTAAGATTGACCAACATTTTGGCATTATGACCTTCCTCAGGGTAAAATGACATGCAAGAAAGTTCATTACCATTTTGCAGTCTTATTTAAAAGTTTTTAAATGTCAGCACCAAAGTGAACTTTGTCCTGACATTTCTCGATAATTGTATTTATTTGACTGTGTTGAATAAAATTGGTTTCACAGATTGTTGAATTTAATTGATACATGTAAAAATTCCCGCCTTTGTGCACAAGTCGAGCTTCTGAAATAAGCCGAGTCCTGTGGATGCTTTGTTGTGACTTCAATGTCTTCAATCAGTAGGCCCTGCCATGTATAATAGGGGAGGATTTCGGGTGCAATCCATTTAGCCAAAATTTCTGGTTAGAAATTTTATTTGCAAAATGAAACCATAATTTCCACTTGAGTGAACGGTTCCATGCCCATTCAGGAATAACTTCCTGCAATTTTCACTAAATGGATTGCAGCACCAAAATGAAATGCCCAGTGGAACAGAAGATACATGTAGCCATCTCACTGAAATGAACTACAAATGAAACAGAGATCTTCCAGTAGTTTTATATTTTGGTAAAAAGAGGAAAACCACGAGAGATTGACCAAAATTTTTAAATTGAACGTTCTGGAAATTACTGTTCCATTTGATTCTGAACAGAAAATTCCACGCTATTTGGCCCAAATGGATCTTGCCATTTAATCTTGTGTAAAAGTCTCATTGTACATTTAACATTTTATACTGTAACTTTCTAGTTTTATTGACGCCATTTTCCACAATGCTGTCAATAACAAGTATTCTTAATTCTTCTGACAAATCTGTTCTCCTCTGAGCAGCTGAACATCGTCATCTCTACTTCGGAGAAGCTTGTATGTCGACCACATGACAATGTTTTTTGGGTCACCAGTTATAATTCATGCTGTCTGCAATTGAAATTCTGTATGGGAAGTTTATGACTCATGATTTTCATATTACCATTTCAAAGCATTTCCAACCTCCATCTGGTAAAATTAAAAAATCAATTCACTTTTAATCATGGACTACTGTTAATCAGCCTTCCAAGAACTGGGCCCTGATTTATTCATTTCTTATCTATTTACTACTTAATTTTCCGACCTAAAACTTATAACAACTGAAAATATGTGAATAAAAAAGGAATGGAGAGGAGGCCTTTGAAGGAAACTAGAAGCTTATAAGTAATCAGCATAAGCTCAATTATGGACACTAACAAAAGTAGAGCACTAAACAACTCAAGTGCTAGATTAAGGCTGGTTTTCACTAGCATCAGAGTCCAAGTCGTGATTGGAGTTATAAGAGTGCTTGCGACCAAGTGAAAACCACACATTAGAGCTGTACACAGAGTTGTAAGCTTGACAGAATGGGATTCACAAGGAACAGAACAGTTCCATTTTCTTCTGATTCCACTTCTGACTATGTTGCTTATGACACAGTGAAAACTGCTTTGTTGGAGTTGCAAGCAGAAGAGTAAGAATAAACCAATAATAGTGCTTGTTCTCACGCATCATGATTGCTTTATTCCTGCACTTATGCTTGTGACCCTTACGGTATAGTTTTGATTTTATTACAGGCAATGCAGTCAGAGCAGTAAATATCAAATGAACTGCTTATGGCTCTGATGTTTGATATTCACCATATCAAAACACTGTACTATTCTGATTATGACTCAGACTCCAGCTATGTTGCTAGCGAAAACCAGCCTTTAATATATTACAACTTCAAAACGAACATAGATCTAAAATGTTACAAATAGGCTGATATAACCTTATGGACAGTGTGTTTTAATAAATTCTGCAAATAAATAACTTAAGTTTTTCTTCAACTGATTAAAAGAAGAAAGAAAAAATTGTATCAAAAGTTGCTTAGAACATTCACAAGATCTGGTCATTTCGCTTTACAAGAAAGAAAATCAAGCTACACACAAATGCATCAACTAGTACTGCTCGAATTATAAAGTGGACTTTTACTGTATATATTATTTAATTGTATTGTTAAGTTGCGTCTAACTTCACTCACAAGGAAAACTCACCTGTAACTTTCAAATGAAACAAAAGCATTTATCAAGGAGACAGGCTTAACCGCTGAATACCCCGCCAATCCAAGACGCGCTGGTTTTAATGATCAGTTCTAAAAGCGCCGCTAGATCAGGCCTAATCGCTGACTAAACTTCAACCGAATGAGTGCATTCTGGAAAGTTGACCATATGAGAGCTATCATTTGCTGAATATACAAAGAAGGTGAACTAGCTTGAAATCCTACCTCTTTCACAACACGCAATTCCAAAGGGTGTTCTATGCAAAAATCTGATGAAGCCACATGGCCGCCATTTTCATTTCCCATCATGCAATACCAGTTACAAAAGCTGCTTACTTTGCTGACGTCATTGTTTACATTTTTGCTTATTAGCATAGGAGTTTATCCTACGTACGTACAAACAGGCCATTTTCGAGTTCACGTGAGCCTCTTTTTCAAAACGAGTCCAAGTATGAACGTTTGGTGATGGTAATGAGTTAACTTTGCATGTGAATAAAAACTCCATTTCATAAGAAAGACTTCGCTGGGATGTACCTACAAGCAGCATAGGATCTCTGCAATCATGTGCTGAACAGTAGCATACAATTGTAATTGTATTCTAGCGGTCTTGTGAGGGAAGGTACATTTTTAATTGGGGGGGGTGGGCCGGGGTATTTTAGATTTTTTTTGCGAAAAAAGCGTAGCCCTCCCAGTTCCTGGAATGGATTAATGCATGACCCTTCAAAAATACCTAGGCAAAAACAGCTGACCCTCCCCCCACCCCCTCAACCTATCCAAGACGAAAATAACCGGAAGTGAAAAAAACAAACTGGAAGTGTTACTCATATAACCGCGTTCATCTGCGCACAAAGTAGTTAATTGCGTGGCTTGTGGTTGTACGGTAAAAACTGGAAAATGGGCAAGGATGTACGAGGAATAGAAAGAGGGAAATGTGCTTGTGGTGAATGCGAGGATTTCATGAGGTCTGATGGAGCAACTTGTGGTTATTGTGGCTATTTGCCGACTCGCCATTCTAAAAGGATGCCCGCTACTCCTCTGACTCTGTTGATGGCACATCGGCTGCGGGAACAAGTGAAAGCGCAAGCTCAGAGAAGTGGAAAGATGAAGACCTAGGGTGGTT
>BLFK01000989.1:1569071-1576571 GCA_014634185.1 Astreopora myriophthalma | reverse complement strand
TCGGCCATATAACCATGTCGGCCATGTTGAAGGCTCGCGCCGAGGACGGAGAAGTTGATGTTGACAACATGGTCCGAATGAATGCCGATGCATTAGCACTTCTTGGGCATCTCAGCTTTGAAATATCCCAAAGGAGGCGTGAGTCCATTCGCCCAACACTGCACAAAGATTATTCCACGCTGTGTGCTTCACACGTGCCTATTACAGATTTTTTGTTTGGCGATGAACTGCAAACGCAGCTTAATCACATCCGTGCTTCAAACAAGATCAGTAGCACGGCAAGCCTCTCTAACTCCGCCAATAGGCGATCCTATGGCAAATCGCACACACCAGGTAATAACCAGCAGTGGAAGCCTTTTTTAGGCAAAACGCCTCCGGGCAACCAGTCGTACAAGAAGTCGACAAAATATCAACTCCACTGGAAGAAACAGACCGGCCAAACGGTCCGAAAGTAACCAGTAACATTATTGCGACTCTTAGCACCACCAATTGATAAAAGTTAGCAAAAAACTTTATCAGTATACTTTTATTATATACCGAAGGAAAATTTCGCAGTAATTGAAATCTCATTAACTGCGAAAGATTTTCCACAACTATTACTGGAGCCACAAATTTCGCAGTTATCGAAATGTCATTAACGGCGAAAGATCTCCCACTGAATCAATATGGGAATCACAAATTTTGCAGTTATTGAAATGTCAGCAACGGCGAAACGTTTCCCCCCGTTAAATACATATTAGAACCACAGATTTCGTAGTAAATGAAATGTCATTAACGGCGAAAGTTTCCCTCTAAAGATGTATTGGAACCACAAAATTCGCAGTTATTGAAGACGGTCGATCAGGAATTCTTAGCGAAAGTGAACGAAAAAATGGGGAAATACCAGATGGAAGGACGAGAGTACCTTGTTTCGCCTTCGAGAAATTTTGTATTCTTTCTCGCTCCCTATCAAGCAGACCTACTGAGAAACACCAAAGATTTGTACGTGGATATCACATACACAAATAACAATGGATTTCCTTATTTACTGAGCATGGTTGCTTTTAACGAAATTACTATGGAGTTTAACGCGGTTGCGAGAGTTCTTTTGAATAAACAAGACGGCGATGCCTACGCAATAGCTATTCGTGAAATATTTACCCACGTTACTAAAATACACCCGTCGTTTAAAAATGGGCAGACTCTTAGGCAGATCATGATAGGTTTTGATCAGGCAGAATATAACGGCTTTGAAAGAAGTATCGGAGCGGAACTCCGCGAGAAAATGTTGCGCGGGTGTACTGTACACTGGAAAACTTCTGTTAATCGAGTAAGTGATATTGTTACCAAAAGCGGAGCAACTACAGAATGCAGGGCCACACAGGGCCAGCACATGCAAATTAGCTAGAAGCTTTTGTAGAACGAGACACACAACAATGAGAGCTTTTGTTATTCAATTATATGGAAATAAGTGGCCCTGTATTCTGTAGTTAAGCCCAAAAAGCAAAGAGGAATATAAAATTTTTCGCTACATTGGACAGGCCATGCAAGATCTAACGAATCAAACTGACGTCAAGTTGGCTTTCGACGCCCTTCGTGGTGTAAAGAATATAGCCGAGGGGAAACACCTGTTACCACCTGATCTAGCTGCTACTTGTAATCAACAAACCAATGCCCATTGGTCTCAGTCAGCGCATTGGGTGAGGTGGTGGACAAGAGAGAAAATTCTAAAAATGTTTTGTAAGGCCTACACTTTACGAGACAACGAAGAGTGGGACGGAACACCCTATACTAACAATGCCGTCGAGTCCCTAAATCGTCAGTCAATTGGTGAAGGATGTAGTAACATTGCGATGCTCATGAAGAATATTTACATGGAAGACAGGTTACATGCCGTCAAAATTGTCGCAAGTGAGCAAAACATTAATCTAAGTTACGAGAATAACAACCAAGTAGCAAAGGAAAAGAAAAGAGAGAAAGCGATCTCGATTAAGTTTGAGAGGAGCAAACAGTTCGCTAAATGAAAGCGAAGCCCACGTGGAACAAACACCTCCCGATAAGCGAGCGAGAGTAATAGTATCGGCCCCTTCAGACCCATTTTGACAGGTAGTCATCAAATGACGTCATCAATCAGCATGTCAAAAAAGGGGGCGTGCATAAATTACAAAACAGGAGGGCATGTTGGAGCACAACCCTAGCCGACTCGTGAACCAACACGTGCAAATTTGGGCGGGAAAAAAAAGAGACAAGGCGTGCATAAATTACAAAACAACGGGGCATCTTGGAGCACAACCCTAGCTCGACGTGAAACAACACGTGTAATATTTTAACGGGAAAAAATTCATTCAAATTACAAAGGGTTGGTCACAGAGCCAATGAGGTAGAAGTGACATCATGGTCACCCAATGAGAAGCCACAGTATTGTTTTGATGAATATTCAATTACCCGAACGTGTCTGGGTATGATCGCTGTCCAGTATGCCAAATTAACTAATGAAAGAAAAATCTACAGTTTCGCGCTCTACCCTTGAGCTATGAGCGGAAAAGTGAGTACTTTCCTAGAAACCAAGCGCACATCTCAAATAACTGAATACTACTGTTTAACTATAGTTTCAGAAATCAAACGATTTTATGCAACGGAGAAACAACAAAAAATCACTTTGCGTCTCTTGTTAAAATTCTATTTAACACAATTCATCCACAGAGACAAAGAAGCTGCAAACTTGTCCAGTTCTCGAAACGGGTCGATAGTACATGTTGTAATGACTTCTCTAACGATGTTATCAACATTTTTCGATCGCTCTCTGGCTTCCTTTCCGCGCGCTTGTGTTTTAGCGCGATTCGCGCGTATTTGGGTCAAACGATCTTGCACGGTTTCAAAGAGGAGTGATCTAACTCTGTCCTTTTCTCCATCAGCGACAAGCGGGCTCTTTTGGTGATCTTTCAGTTCGCTTTTGCACACGTCTCACACCAGTTGTGTCTCGGACATGGGGCAACTGATTATGGTTTTAAATATTCATTCCACGTGAATATTGATCAGTTCTTCTGATGGAGCTTGAATCAATGAATTTTGATCCGTTGTTGAGTTTTTATGTTTACACTGATCTGTGCAACGCCACGTTTACTCTACAATATGAATTCGATAGAAACTTATGATTGATATCAGAACACTGATGTGAAGAATAACAGAGCAACTCTGGGTAATCAATGAGCAGCTCAAAGCAACTCTGAGTAATCGATAAGCAGCTCAGAGCGACGCTGAGTAATCCATGAACAACTCAGAGTAACTCTGGGTAGTCAATAAGCAGCTCCGAGCAACTCTGAGTAATCAATGAGCAGCTCATGCGGCTCGTTGTGAGCTAAAGAGCGCTCTTGACACCATCCGTGTCGTTAACTGGCAGTTCGTGGAAGCATGCAAAGCCACTGACGCCGCCTGGCCGAAGCCACCAAGGCTGGGCCGAGGCAGCCGCCAGAAAGAACAGGTCGATTTTTCCCAAGCCTTGATGCTCCACAGCCTAAACCCTATCTCCAACCTTGAACCCCAACAACGAACCCTGAACCCTAAGCCTTCACCAAACGGGTTTAAAAATTATTTTTCAAGTTTTCGCCTCTCATCTCACATGATGACCAGCAAAGCTTTTTTACATCAATCACGCCAGCATTTATTGGTGTGAGAAACAATTTATTTCAATGACACGTATCGGTACGTACACATAAAACTGAAAATTACATTGAATTCGAAGTTATCATGGGTTTCATGAACTGTAATAAAACACGACACCAGTATCTTCGTCAACTTGTTCATTGCGGCGGGGTCATGCAGATCAAGCGGACCCGCACAGTAAGAAGCATGCGGAGATCACATGAGGGTAAGAAGAACGCGATCCAGGGGACGAAGAGAGTCGGACTTACTTGAACCTGACTAACGGGGTAATATATGGTACAAATTGCCATCTTTTTTAGTCTTTCTTTACACAGAATGTCTCTTAGACAAAGCGTAGAGCAAGCCATCGCACATCCTATTGTAAAGTCAAATCCCTGAATGGAGCTATTGTTGTATCTGAATAGGCTGAGATAAGACTTGCGATGAATATTATATTTAATAACCTGAACGTGTACCATCGCGGCGGCTGAATAAATGCAAAGTGGTCCGACCATAACCCGAACGTGGAACCTTAACCCCACGCGTCTACCATTACGTGTACCGTGACATTAACCCCACGCGTCTACCATTGCGATACCAGAACCGCCACGGTGACTGCACAAGCACATAGAGCTGTGTCAACATTAAGGAAATAAACAGCTCTCGTCCTTCTTTGCTTAAAAGGGACTCTGGATGGGCAAATACTATCTGTACATCTCCACTGAGGAGATTCTTGGAGGGACTTTTTAGCTTTGACACGTCCACGCTTTCGTCGTTGTCTTCTGGATTGAACAGACTCTCGATACCCTCCCGATCATCACTGGCCAGCTGCAGAACATCGGCAGTGACTCCTCTCTCTTCTAACACTTTAAGTTGGTCCTCCATAATAGAGTTCAGAGGACAAAGAACGATGACAACATTCTTGTCTGCCTTTACAGGCAAGAAATTTGGTAAAAGCTGAAACAGGAGGGATTTGCCGAAACCAGTAGACAGAACGGCAATAACATCGTATCCATTCAGTAAATACTCGAAGCACTTCACCTGAAGTGGCTTTATGCAAAAAGAAGGAAAGTTGCATCGGTTTAGAGCTAATCCAAGGCGACTGATTACCGATAAGTTATCTCGCGATTCCGCCATCTTGCTTGAAAATTATTTCACACGTTCATCACATCTTAATTTATTACACCCAGAATTTTCGGGTGTTTGGGATCACGTGACCAGCCGATGCCAGGGTCTTTCCCCGCCCCTCCCAATTTCAATGGGAAAAGCCCTGGGAACGAGGTTGCTCCAAGATGCCCCGTTGTTTTGTAATTTATGCACGCCTTGTCTCTTTTTTTCCCGCCCAAATCTGCACGTGTTGGTTCACGAGTCGGCTAGGGTTGTGCTCCAACATGCCCCCTTGTTTTGTAATTTATGCACGCCCCCTTTTTTGACATGCTGATTGATGACGTCATTTGATGACTACTTGTCAAAATGGGTCTGAAGGGGCCGATACTACTACAAGCGAGGTTAGACAAACGACCATCAAAACGGAAATTACACGGAGGAGAAACGATGATAGGGACACAGGTTGAAGTAGAGTACGAAGAGAATGTTGACGAAGTTGTTAAGTATCTTGGATGGATAAAGGGCACGATTATGGATTACGATAAAGTGAACGGGTATCTTGTTCAATTTCCGGATGATGTAGATTGGATAAAAACTCTTTAATTGTTTAATTATAATTATAGAGATTCCTTTGTCTCTCAAGCTAATTTCAGTGCTGGACATATTTGGAATAACTCAATGATCAGAATCGCAGGCAAGACTATATTTCAGTATAAACACTGGGCTGATGCAGGGGTGATGAAAATTAATGATCTGATGACACGTGATTCAAGAATAATGTCTTACGGCGGTTTCAAAGATAAGTTTTGTTTTCCAGTTTCCTTTCTCGAATTTTGTGGAGTAACTTCGGCTATCAGGAGTGCTATGAGATCTCTGAAATTGTCACTGCAAGGTGAAAAAATTCTAGAAAATGTACTACTTAAGTTAAACTCATCCAACAAACCAAGTCAAGCAGCTTACAAAATCCTCATCACCAAAGAGTGTACTCGCCCCGGAAAAAGCCAAAACAAATGGATTAAAGACTGTGGATTCGTCGATGTGGAAGATTTGGACGGGAAGTCAATTTATCTACTACCTAGGATAAGTACATTAAGTACGAAATTGAGGAACTTCCAGTTCAAATTTCTCCACAGGAGAATAGCTACAAACTCTTTTCTGTTTAAAATTAAACTCTCAGAATCAAATCTTTGTTGCTTTTGTCAATCAGCACAAGAAACGTTGCTTCACCTTTTCTGGGAATGCCCGATTACAGAAGCCTTTTGGAATAGCGTTCAAGAATTTTTCGTCTCTGTTGATTTGATACCAGCCTCACAAGTTTTAACTTTACGCCAATGTTTAGGTCTCAAAGGAGAGAAAAGTGCGTTGTTATTCAATCACTGTTTACTACTTGGTAGATTTTACATTTACTCTTGTAAGTATAAAAATATTCGACCATCCCCAATAGAATACGTTAATCAGGTTAGAAGCAGTTTACAAATAGAAAAACATGTTTCAATTATTACAGGAACACAAACCGCATTCCAACAGAAGTGGCGCAAAATACTCCAGTCATTATAACTCCCTGACCTCTCCGATGAAATTCTTTTTTTTTAATAAGCAATTTAACTGAATGATATTTAGGTTCTCCTTTTCGCTCGAACAGCTTTAATTTAGTATTTCATGGCCCTATATACATATAGATATATCTTTTTTTTCCATTCATATTTACTTTTGTTAGTTGTTAGAATAGTGTTTTGGTAACAGTAGTAGTTGGTTGTATTATTCTTTTTAGTTTTGCCTGTATGGGTAATATCGCTGTAATTTGTAAGTAGTGTTAGTGATGTAAGTAACTTTGTTTTGTTGTAAAATTGTATATAATAGGATTACAATTAAAATAAAGAAGAAAAATAAATTTAAAAAAAAAAATTGGATAAAAACTCTAAACAGCAAGACATGAGAATAATCAAGTAGACATTCGTGCAAAATAAAATTCAATTGAAAACAATCAATCAGTTATAGAAACTGCCACTGCTGTAACTTCAATTTTCAGAGGATTGACATCCAGTTTTCGTACTCATGTTACTTGTCTTACTGACTCAATATACCCAGACAAACCATGTAGATGAAAAGGAAAATGGACTTGAGGCCAAGTAAAACAAACCACATGTTTCTCGTCCGGATTTCTATAACAAAAGAGAGCGGGCGGGCGGTTTTTTTTGTTATTTATTATTTCCTATTGCATGCTTTCTTTACACATTATTACCTTCCCCCAGGGATACGTTGGAGCTCTTAGGTCAAATATTAATAAAACGAAACATCAGATATTGATTAAACACAAGTTTGTTAAATTTTGATACACGCAAAGGGTTAACAGTGAAAATTTACATTATTTTGGTGTGTACACAGCAGCAATGGGCTTTACACATATTTGATGTTATAAGAACACCTTCTTAATGTTAAAAAAACACTAGAACGGTGTACAATATACACCTTTTGGGTGTATTGTGACACCGCCATAGGGTTTTGTTAACCCGATTTTCGTGTTATTTAACACTAGTTTTGACAAAAAGTCGGTGTTACCGTGACACTGGAAAGGTGTTTTCAAACACAGTCAAAATTGTCGTGATGTGATAGTAACACCAGTTTGGTGTAAAATGACGCCTGTTGGTTTTTGCTCATAAAAACGTTGCTCATGAAAAATAATAAAAAAAGAGAGGCGGCGCTAAAAATGAAGCGGGCGTGGACGAGAAACATGTGTTTTTTTTACTTGGCCTAAGAACACGAGGTTTTAAA
>BLFK01000989.1:1557192-1563494 GCA_014634185.1 Astreopora myriophthalma | reverse complement strand
CCCCCCCCCCCCCCCCTAACACGGTAGGGACGGAGGCAATCGAAGTGAGGAAACATGACATCCAGTTTAGTTCAAGTTATAGAGAGAAATCTGTCGATAAAATAAAATTGAATAGCCGACTCTTTTGGGGGAGGGGGGGGGGTTACACGAAAATCGAAGCTGATGATCGTCTTTTGTGATAACAAATAAAAGGTCCTTTTTTCCCTTCTCTAGGCAGAGGAAACCACTGCAGAGAGCGGCAAATCTTTAGAGCTGTTTTACGCCATAGATGAGAACCCACCATGGTACCTGGGAGTCGCTCTTGGATTCCAGGTAAGCCCAGCGCTGCATACGGAGCCAAACACTATGCAAAAACTCGAAACATTTCATAGAATCCAAGTGGCCACGGTTAAGACTCTATTTTGAATCATACTGCAGTCAACAATATTTACTTGATTACCTTATTGATACCAACTTCTGGAGTTGACTCCCTGCCGATGGAGTTGTTGTCTTTGCCCTTTTGTTTCGATATCTGATGTTTTTCTTCATTTCTTATTGATTCCGCCGCTTTCTGCTGTTGAGTCATCGGCGAGTTAATCACCAGTTTATTTTCCCACAATGTATGGTGCCAAAAGAGAATGCGGTAGCACTGAATTAAAACTGACCTTTGTTAAAAAAATTGCGAAAAATAAACTTGTAATTTTATTACAAAACAGCTCATAGCGCAAACCGAGAAGTGTAAACAGACGTTAGAATTGTTATTGTTTACCCGTAGCATGAACATTAATATGCCTTTTGCTAATCTCATATCACTTATGTGAAGCATGAATTCAAGTGCCAATTAGCATATCTTACCGGATGGTGTTAATCCCACCTTGCTCATCTTTAAAATTCGAGTCACTTTAACTAAGAAGGTTTGCTGTGCATAGCTTTTATCGTATGATTAGGCGCTCGCTTACATTCCCTTACAGTGGAAATGTACGAGGGTATAATATCGTGCGTGTTTATCGGCTTGGAGCAAGTATTATTATTATTATAATTATCATTACTGTTGTTGTTAAGTTATTTGCCAAGGACAAATGCAGCCTTTATTGAAAATAGAAGTCAACAAACGCGGTATCCTTTCCGATATCCTGCTTGAGGGCAACTTAGCCTCTTGACATGGCTGACCACAGTCAGATAATCGTTAGTTTGACCTTTTGCTTACGTCCTCTCAAACGAGACGCTTGTTCTAAACCAGAATCGCGTCGGTGCCTTGAGTTTAGCGCGTAAAGTAGCTTGTGTATCATTTTCGTGAGTTAACATTGCGTGCTGCATTGATAGTTATACCAAACTGTTAAAATAGAGCCTATTGCTGACCCCCCATAGCTCCGTCGGGACTACAAAGAACCACGTACGAACTTGGGCTATAGCTGGGACACGCCAAGTGTAGTTATGGACCATAACATTGTTAAGAGGCGGAGTCAAACCCACCTCTCCTTAAAGCATTACTACGTCATAGCTTCCAAGCTGTAATTTCTTCGGAGTATTGGTTTCTTTAGTTTAGTTTTCCCTACCCACACATTGCTTGTAATATCTATATTGCAATACTAGGTTTAGCTGGACTGAACGACCCAAGGGCCGACTCGAAATTCTCAATTGAAATCGTTTTTGGCAAAGGCATTGACCTTTCTTGACTTTCGGTGCCCTTCTCCGCAAGCGTTTGGTACCTGTCTAGGCATTGAGTGACTTGTTGGCACCCATGATCTGTGTTAGAATGCTTGACATTTTATATCACGTGATTTTTCTTAGCGCGTGGTCTTACTAGAACTAAGGTTTCAGTCTTGTGTGATTTGTTTCTAAGGTTAGGTTTTCGATGGAACAAACGAGTTGTGATTGTTTTTAAATCGAACGCTTTTGTGGCTCAACGATACGATTTACGAAACCCTGAATTTGACGGCAGAATCAACTAGCATAGAATTGAACAGGGCTAACGGGGCAGAGCTCAGTAAAAGCAGAATCAACCTTACACTTTGCGATTTGGTGGAAGCATGCACTCTGTATAGCCACCGCAACAGTACTTGATACTCCAACAATTTAACCCAATTTATTAACATGAAGTAACTGTAATACTGAGGGTGTCGTAAACTGCCTGGATGGCAGGATGCTGAAGCGGGATGAAAGCGGTTAAAACTAGAATACAAACAAACAAAAAACGTTACAAAGTGAACATAAGTGAAACAGAAAACTCTGCGGAAAACGACACCTACATTTGTTTGGAGCTAGATAATGACGGCACTGAGCGTTGCAGTGGTAAACTGAAAGAAAACTGCACTAAAACAGCGAAGCCAACTGACTGAAAATGACCATATTAACCTTAAATAATTAACAAAAATGAAGAAATTACACTTCATTAGTTGACCAAGGCATTCTGCACGCACAACAAACTAACAATGACATTCCTACACAAAACTATAGTGAGACTACTGATGAGGCGTTTACAATGTGTACGAAATTGGTTTTCTAACTAGTATATTTTAAATCAACAAAAGTTGACAAAGTGTTCTATGATCGATGGAAACGAACACTGAAGCACCAAGCGCTCTCATAGAACTGTGTTTCATGCAATGACGACTGTCTTTAGAGGGAAAATAAACTGATTAATCTGGAAGTGTGTGCAAACCAGCTTTTCAGTTGCAATTCTTCTTAGGGCGCATTCAAGAAGAGGAATAGACCGAATATTCCGTAATTCGGGGGACCTTTTTGGGCCCCATTTCACCTTCGGTATAGGTGACCGCAATAGTGTTCTGTACATTCTGCTCCTAATAGCAGAATGAACGAAACAAAGAGAATTTGTTTATTCGGAATACCAGGAATACGCGTTCTTTAATTTGGGAAAATCGTGCGTGGCCTGCAGAAGTGTCAAATTGAATTCAGGTCCAGATTATTGTATGACCTTCTATGTCTTGGCCAACTGAAAACTATTGTGTTTTCCCAATATACCCCTTCCTCTGGAGGAGAACCTTTTTTTCCACTTATTGGTAAATTCCTAAACCAGAGTATTTCCAAGATGAGTTGGATTGTGTATTGAACACAACAATGAATCGTTTGTCCTTTTGTTTTTCAGCATTACATGACCATGTTTGGTGCAACATTGGTGATTCCTCTTGTATTGGCCAAACCCATGTGCTATGATCAAGATCCGCTTGCTACCAGCGAGATCATCGGAACTATATTTTTTGTTTCTGGTCTTTGTACATTGCTACAAACAATCTTTGGAAATCGGTAATGATGACTGCCATTGAATTGACGACAGAAATTAAATGACTGAACTTAAACTTAAATGACTGTATTGCCAAATGCAATACACACTAAAAGGCGTCAACTGTTTGATTCATTTTTTCCTCAGGCTTCCAATCATTCAAGGCGGTACCTTCTCATTCCTTACTCCAACTATTGCAATCCTTAGTCTCCCACAGTGGAAATGTCCTTCTACGTTGCCTTCTTCAACAATGGCAGGTACATGCAGATTGAAGTGATGATTATGATCACGACGTTGTTGACGATTAAAAAACAGTTATATAATCACTGACGTTACTCATGAAGATGATGTTGGTGGTGGCATCCCTTTTTAACTTTCTGCTGACGGTTTTCTTTGTAATTGTCTAATTTGAAGGCGCGAATTTGACGATGAATGTGACCAGCAGTCCGCCTACCACAGACTACAGCGATGTGTGGAAACCACGAATGAGAGAGGTAGACTGAAGGAGCTAGTTGCATAAAACATTTAAAGCTGGGACCCCCGATACTACGCGAGGCGAGCCAGCCTGGCTTGGGCTAAAATTTTTTACAATCATGATGTGTGAAAAACACTTAGTCGCGAAACGTCTCTTTCGCTAAACTATTTTTAAATTCATCATTTTACGGTTTAAAGTACCCTTAATGCTATCCTACACATGCTTTATATTGAAACATAAAAAAAAAAAAGAAAAACAACGACGCAGTGGTGAGCCATTTTGCTCTGACCATTTTACATCACTAACCGAGCTGGCCCGCTGGACGCGATTACATGGAGAATTCTCATCCTGGCAAGCCGGCATCCCGGCTTAGCGATACCGAGATCTCAGCTAACCAGGCCATAATCGCAAAGCTGATTTTTAGTGAGTTTGACTGGTGAGCAGGGATCTCGGCAAACCGGTCCTGTTGACCTGGCTGGCCCGGCTCAGAGTCAGACGTTCAGTCAAGCGTGGAACGTACGTCGGTTGCACCTGTTTAAACGTTAGCAGACGTCTGACGTTACGTGAAACTGAACCTTAGACCAAGTAGAAGCTAGGCTGATAATCGGTTCATTCACGCGTTTCAAAATGGTGCGTATGGCGACTGAGGTCCCCTTCCTGTGAGGGGGTGCTTTTGTGCACATATTTTGTAGCTTTGGCTAAGAGATCGTTTCACTTCTTTTTCACCTCTTCAACTGTCCCCTTGACATCAACCACTGATAAGTTGACCGATTCCGTTATGTCCGCCCACGCCTTTTTCTTTAGCTGTTTTGTGCTCGTAGAATTAAATTTTGTGATAAGATATCTTTCTTTGGGGGGAAACAGGATATTAATGTGCGTGTTTCGGCATCCGAACACTGAGCAAGCATTTGGGCTACGCGGACTTAGTAATGCCTGAGCCATTTTGAAACGAAGCCGAAATGACTCCACAATATGCAAAACAAAAGTTGACAGATATACTGCAACTGAGGTTGCACATGAGCGTCTGGCCTAATTAGTACCTGTGAACGCCTTCGTGGTGCACCCGTCGTCAACGCCTGGCATACATCCAGTGTACATGAGCCTAAAAACGTCAGACGTAAGGCTAAAGTGGGACGTAAGGGCTTGTCGTAAGAGCAACTTTCATGCAACTGCCCCCTGGGACCGGTTCCATAAACGTCGTACGCCCTATACTAAGTAAATACTTCGGACGTTAACTCAAGCGTAAATTGTACGTCAGTTGCACCTGTTTGGGTTTTACTTAACGTTCAACGTTGCCCAGGACTGAAATCTACGCCTCATAGGAGGTAGGCGTAAGCGAGGCGTAGTATGGTCGTAGCTCTCATTTTCATATTTCCAAAATGGCCCGCATGATGTTCCTATGCAAATGTTGGAAATTCGACGTGCTATTCGAAGAGAACGAGTCTTTCCTGATTGTACAAACCCTTTGGACTTTCTTGATGACCTACAATTGTACTTCCGATATCGATTTCACCGTAATGAGCTATTAGAAATAGTTCAAGAAATCTGACCTCAAATCGAGCATCGGACAAGGCGAAACATGGCCGTTTCTGCCGAGAATCAATTCCTTACAGCCTTGTGATTTTATGCAACTGGGGCCTTTCAAGAGCTTGTTGGCGACCATCAAGGCATTCAGAAGTCCACTGTCAGCCGAATTATCTTCCGATCGAGTATCCTCAGAGTTGGCTAGAAATCCACCTACGGTTAGTACGTTGAACTGAACCGAACAAAAGAGAGATTTTATGCATTAGCTGCGTTCCCCGGCATAGTTGGTTGTATAGACGGAAGTCAAGTCAGGATTCAAGCCCCAACTTGGAAAGAATACAAGTATGTCAACAGAAAGGGGTATCACTCATTGAACATTCAACTTATCTGTAATGCAGAATGCAGAATTATCAACTGCGTTGTCAAGTGGTTCGGCAGCACTCATGATGCACGTATTTTGAGGGAAAGTTCAATACATGGAGAATTTGAAGAGGGACTTCACGAGGGGATCATTCTTGGTGATAGCGGATACCCATTAAGGCATTGGTTAATGACACCCATCTTGACTCCGACATGCGGGGCTACATGAGGAGAGATACAATGGCTCCCATCGAACAACTAGAACTGTCATTGAAAGGTGTATAATGGGATCCTCAAGCGCAGATTTCACTGTCTACACGGCGAGTTAACAGTAAGCCCAGAAAGAGCGTGCAACATTATCGCAGCCTGTGTCATCTTGCACAACGTGCAGTGGACTACAGACACCCAGTTGATGCAGAGCATTTAAATGAGGAGCCGTTTAACGATGGCGATCTAAACAGCACGCCCAGCACGCGGGGAGCTTTAATGCGACAAAGAATTATCTCGAGTCTCATTACTTTCCATGATTAAATTTAGTTCAAAATAACCATTTTAATGTTTATCAAGTGTATTTTGCGACAAAACCTATATGGGAAGATATCAGCAACTAGTAAAAGGAAATACCAAAATGAAACATTACGTTGCCTATTTTTTTCATTTCACTAGACAGAGTGTCACAAGTCTTTGGTACTCCTATTTATACACTGTTCAGTAACTTCTGAA
>BLFK01000989.1:1531760-1532955 GCA_014634185.1 Astreopora myriophthalma | reverse complement strand
CGAATTTATCATTTTTTGTCTTAATCAGGGTGGCGATAAATCAATTTTTGTCTTAAACTGGATATCTTTTCTCGGACGATAAACAGCAACAAGCTCTTGTTAATTAATATTGACTTTCGTTGACTTTGGCATTGATAATGTCTTAAACAGGGTATCAAAAATCGGAATTCTGTCTTAAATAGGGTTGGAAAATCAGCGATATTTGTCTTAAACAGGGTCAGGGTATGAGGGGCCGCGCCGCACCTCCCCACCCAGGGATATATCGAGTACCCCCCCGGAGTGGTAGTGACAATATCAATTAACGTGTGAGGTATTAGTTTCCCCCACGAAAACGCACGTGACCTAACACTCAACAAAGAGTTGTGACATCATTGAACGAAAATCCCGGATCAAATGGCTTATGTACCTTCGGTGAGCTCCCAGTAAAGCACTCTCCCCCCATATGGCAAATTGCTGAATTTATCGTGATAACATTTCTGTCGCGCACAAAAAAGCATTGATGATTAATAACTTCAATATTTATCTCAAAGCAAAGCAAGTGAATACTTGCGGTAATCTACTTCGAAAGCCTCCCTCGGCGCTCCAGCGCACGGGAAAAAAAGGAGGAGCCCTTGCCAACAAAGCTACTTCACGAGTCTGATTGGCGGACTCACCTTGGTCAACAAGAAGCATCATCGGTGAAAGCGAGGCCCAGGCCGGCAGGACCTCTGATACACTCTGCTCAAAATCAAAATTACACTGTAACTCTTTCACAGTTTCTCTGCCGTTGTCTGCTTGTTTGTTTTTTCTTTCAAAGGCCGAAGATGGTATTTCATAACCCTGACCCAGACCCTAGGGGTTAGGTTACAAAAGACTAGTACAGTTCGTACTTTTCAGAACAGACCTAAATTTATTTATCATTTTAAATAACTGGAAATAGCAAAATTGCTGAATTTATATGAAATTCAATGAAACAAGTCCTATCTCAATAATTTAAAATTTCGTTTCTGGATAAAAAATTACAACTCTAACGATACTAATAAAACAACGATGGCCGATGCAAAAAGCGTAGTCGTGTCATGTGACTGCAACGCAGCACTCACCACATGACTATAGATGTTTCTCCCAGCAGCATCACGGTAGATTGCATGCGTCATTTTCTTCGACGCCTGAAAAGCACTAGAGACAACGGTTAGTGAATTTTGCAAGCTATCAC